>JAQIXV010000218.1:0-65878 GCA_034700625.1 Tectocepheus velatus
TAAAGAGAGTTCAATAAAACTTTCAATAATTTCAAAAATGATTTTCATAATTTAAAACTCATTGTTATGGATTTCAAATATGCAACTGAAATTCATTGTAATGCTTAATTACAAGCTTGTTTACTTTGCTTATTGCCTTTTATTTTTCTCATTAATTTTCAAAATATATTGGAAATAAAGTCGAGTATTTGAAAATAAAATCAATGAAGAAAACACAGGACTGAATATTCTTGCAATAAAACTAAAGTTTTAATCAAGTAGAAATATTTTTGTTTACATGTTATGCATTAAATTTGATAGAAAAATATTCAATAATATAGTCAACAAAGTATTCGTGAAAGTACCTTGCTGATTGATTAACAAAATACTAAAATCATAAAATTTTAAAATGTCCAAGCCTAATCCATTGACCAAATCCATATTTCAGTTTAAAGAAATCTGTTTACGCTTTTGATGAGAATTTCGTTAGTGTGAACCCTCCCGACCCAAATAAACTTGTCTACACCCACTCCCCTAAGATTATATTCGAGGAATTTGTATCATATATTGCAAGTTATATTAGCCTTAGGTTCGGTTTTTCTGTTATAATGCTATCAAATGTTGTCAACAATTTCTATAATTACCTATAATTACTCCTCACAGAAAGAACAAGGTAAAGAATTTCAATCCCAGAATCAGTATCAAGTGAAAATGAAATGATATTTAGTTGTTTGGTTTAAAATTGGATTTTTAGAATCACAATAAATTTTATCGACTTACGAGATTTAACAGGATCAATTTCAAAAATTCCATTGAAAATATTTTATCGCAAAAATGAGTTACTGTTCCCACCGATAACATTGTACCTTATGATAGAAAAGTGCTGTACTTTCATCACATCTTATGATTAATATTTTATTTGAGAAGAAATAAAAGTATTTTTTGAATCGATTTGAGTTTAAAATTGTATTTTATTTGAAAATCAATAAAATGTTAAGATTTTTGGCAATTGTTTTACTCGTAGTCCAGGCTTTAGCGGAAAGCCATCCCTGGATTGCAGAACAGAGAGACCAACATTGGATGGAAAGACACGAAAAACTTTTGAACCAAACCATAGAACATGGAAAAGAGGCTCAGATTGTCTTCATTGGGGACTCCATAACAGAGGGATGGCTCGGAAATGGAAAGGCTGTTTGGAACAAATACTACGCCCCTCGACATGCCTTCAACTATGGTATAGGAGGGGACAGGACTGAGAACGTCTTGTGGAGGATAGAGAACAAGGAGTTCGATGGAATCAAACCAAAAGTGGCGGTCCTTATGATTGGTATTAATAATGTTCACTACAATACGATTGAGGATATCGCTCAGGGCATACATACGATCCTCAAGCAGTTGGCGGTCAAAATGCCTGAGACTAAGGTCTTGCATTTGGCACTCCTCCCCAGAAGTGGTCCGATCGGAGACAGAGCTAAACAACTCAATGTTCTCATTAAGAAGTTCGCAGACGAGAAGACTGTCTACTGGTTGGACATGTGGTCGGCCTTCGAGACGTCTGATGGTCAGCAGAATACTTCGCTATATGTCGCGGATCACCTTCATCTCAACCCATCCGGTTATGAGGTCTGGCACAAGACTATGGATTCAACTCTCAACAAATTGCTTCCTGCTCATTAATAATTATCGTATTTTATCTTGCCGAAGACAAATAAAATGTGAAAGTTGATAATTCTAATTTATATAATCAATGAACTAATTGACAAATTCCTATCAAATGTGAAAATAATTGAGTAATCAATTGATAGGCAAAATTTTTATCTGATATATTAATATCATTGGTTATTTAACTATCAGATAAGCAAGATAATGAACGGTATAAAACGTCAAAATTTGTCACTTTATAAAAAATTTAGTCTCGCAGTTATGTATGAGTGGTTTTTACTGACCGGTGCTCTCATTGTCCTAATGATTGTATTAGTTGTGAGATTGTTATCCTGGTATAGGAACAAAAAAGAATGTGAAAACTTCCTTGCTGAAGTTGTGGAAACTAACCTACTGGTCAGTATATTTTACCTTCATCATTTATCTTTATAAAATATCAAATTTTTTTGGTCCAGGATGAAAAAGAGGTGAACCCTCTTTATAAGCCAGCAACAACAACATACATCAACCCTATGTATGGAAAATGAACATGCTTAATCCAAACATTCTACTTAAACTTGAAAAACATATTCAAAACTCTTCTATGGCATGAGGTCTGGCAAAAGACTATGGATCCAGTGCTCAACAAATTGATTCTTGCTTATTAGAAATTGTTGTATTTTATTCTAACAAACACAAATAAAATATGAAAGCTGATGTTTTTAAGCTTGATAATTTTAAACTATTCAAACTATGAACTAAAGTGAAATTTCTATTAAATGTAAAAATAGCTGAATAGTCAATTGATACGACTTTTATCTTACTTATCCCAAGGTCTATTTCCTATTGATTATTTTAATTGTTTCAATCGATTTATATCTCAATTTAATTTCTCGCATTCAAAGCAATTTTTAGTATTAAACTGTAAACTATTTTTTAGTCTCACTTTTGATTATTGATTGCTCTCTGATTAGAGATCACAGTCCGGACTCCCGCCACTCATCATGTGACTGGTGACAGACCTTTTATATAATAAGATGTGACTTAATAATAACATTCGTGATTAAATTAGGCAAGGTAATCAATGGTATAAAATATGACAAAATTTCGCTTAAATGACAAACTTTTGGTCTCAGACTCTAAGCTATTATGTTTGAGCGGATTTTCCTCAGTCTGTTACACTGGTATAGAGACAAAAGGGAGTGGGAAAAGTTCCTTGTTGAAGTAGAGGAAACTAAGCTATTACTGGTCAGTTTATATTTTCTTCATCATTAATAATTCTAAAATATCAAATTTTCCCCAGGATAAAAAAGAAATGAACCCTCTTTTTAGACCAGCTACAACAACCCACATCAACCCTATGTATGGTAAGTAAACTTGCTCAATCACATAATTCTGAACTTCAAAACACTTATTCAATACGAAACGTGAATTAAATTATTTAACTTTTTTGGTAATTATTCCCAATATTTGTCATAATTTTGTCCAAAAATTAAATCAAAAGACAATAGAAAACCAAAATTATAAACAATTTTTGTCTAAAACCTTGAATTAAGTTCAATCAGGAGTTCAATTGTCTCCGATTATAATTGAATTGATTTTCAATTTGTTTTGTGTCTGACATCCAATCAAAACAATTAAATGAATTGAAAAGCAGTTAATCACGTAATCAATGGTTTCATACAATCAATTGCTTCTAATTATACACTAATTTCATAACAAAATAGTCTATTAACTGTTTATAAGTAATAATATTTTCCTCTAAAAACTCTATTCAAAAGTCAAATGACTTTAATAATAGCTTTTTGTTTAATTTTCTGAGAAAACCAGAAATCAATGCAAAAAAGTTTCAAAACTTTTGACTATAAAAACGGACACAAAATGTGTTTAAAATTCATTCAAAAATTGATTTCAATTCAAAATAAATTCGATTTTTAAAACAAAAATGAATTCAAACTTTTCGTTAATTTTTGTTTTGATTATATTTGTTGTTGTGATTAGCGTTGAGGCCGGCATCAGATCAGGCGGTGGTGGAGGCTATGGAGGAGGCGGTGGATTTGGCGGCGGAGGGTTCTATGGAGGAGGTGGTAGAAAGGGAGGCGCTGGCGGATTGGGTAGTGCAGGAGGACGTGGAGGCAAGGGAAGACCTGGAGGTAAAGGAGGAGCGGGTGGAGCTGGAGGTCATGGTAGCGCTGGTGGGCATGGCAGTGCTGGCGGGGCAGGAGGACAGGGAGGACTTGGCGGTTATGGCAGTAAAGGCGGTGGAGGAGGAGGAGGTCATGGAAGCTATGGTAGCCAAGGAGGTTATGGCGGTGGTGGAGGATCTCAAGGCGGGTATGGCAGTGGACAAGGAGGTCACGGCGGTGGAGGACAAGGCAGACAAGGCGGAGGCGGTGGCGGTGGAGGATATGGTATTAATTTGGATTTTGTTTTACTCAACGAATAATTTATTGATTTTATAGGTGGAGGTGGGAGTGGAGGACGTGGTGGTGGAAGAGGTACTCGAAAATGAAAAAAATTGTTTAAAACTTTCATTAAATCAATTATGTTTGATCATTGATCTAGGTCATGGCGGATATGGAAAATAAACTTAAAACGATTAATTCAACACTAAATGAGCTTACTCTAAAATATGAGCTTAATTTTCCAAATTTGATAAATGAGTAATTCTTTGATAACACGAAATTTCGATAATGATAATGACCATGCTAAATTTTTACAAACTGTAAACTTATAATTAATTTTATTTTCCTGCAAATAAAAAGTTTGTATTTCAATATTTTATGGGGACGCCAAAATGTAGACAATCTTTCAAGCTCATTTGAGTCAAGTGTATATAATTTTTATATTTACATCAATTATCAAGATAAATTTATCGAAAAATCAAGATTATTCTACAGCTATCCAGAAAATTCTACATTAGTCTGGACTCCAAAAACATCGTAAATCGTAAACAACTGTCAAATGGTATAAAAAGCATAAAAATATACAAAAAGGTAACAAAACTATTGACTAATTGTAACGTATTTTATGAACAAAACACAACTCAATGTGTTATTCAAAAAACTGTAAACAAAACAAAACGACTTAAAAATCAAATGAAAACTTAACTCTCAATTCAAAGACAATTATCTCATTTCGTGACCACAAAAGACATGCCTCAGGGAAGACATAAAGTGCCGTTCAGTGCGAAGCAGAAGAAGCAACAGTTGAAGCAAAAGAGAGACCACCGGAAGAGACATTTGTCTGACGGCAAGAGAAGCGAAGATAACGAGTCGACGGCCGACGAGGAAGAGTCCGCTAAGGAGTCGACTATTGTCGGTGCGATTGGCGGACAGTCTTCGGGAAAAGTTGTCAAACAAATCAATGTTCAAAACAGTTTAGACAAACATAAAGATGTCAATCGATATGCGTTGAAGTTCTTCGAGGAATCGCAGGAAGAGATCCGCGAAAGGCGTGAAAACAGTCGAAAGCCGTTCGAGTTTTTGACAGAAAACCAATTGGAAGTGTCTGTCGAAGAGCT
Organism: Tectocepheus velatus; assembly: GCA_034700625.1. Classification (NCBI taxonomy): domain Eukaryota; kingdom Metazoa; phylum Arthropoda; class Arachnida; order Sarcoptiformes; family Tectocepheidae; genus Tectocepheus; species Tectocepheus velatus. The sequence continues at coordinate 5,144 of JAQIXV010000218.1, forward strand.
GTTCGACGCCGACTCGAGACTAGATCTGCCGAAACGTCCCGAATGGAGGTCCGAGTGGTCAACGGCTCAGTTGGAGGCCAACGAACAGAAGTATTTCCGCCAATACTTGGACTCAATGGTCAAAACGAATGACAAGTTGTCGTACTTTGAGCTAAACCTCGAGACGTGGCGTCAGTTGTGGCGCGTCCTCGAGATGTCAGACATAGTCCTCTTGATTGGTGACATACGTCACCCGGTGTTCCACTTTCCGCCCTCTCTGTACGACTATGTCGTCAAAGACATGAAGAAAGATATGATTCTTGTCTTAAATAAAGTGGATTTAGTGGACAGCCCTCTCGTCATCGCTTGGACTCAATATTTAAAGAAGTCGTTCCCCGAACTGCATGTCATTCCGTTCGCATCTTATGCCGGAATGAAGACAAACATTAGGAATAAGAAACGGATCGGAAAACTCCATATGGCGTCCAATGCGGCCAAAGCTCTTCAAGAGGTCTGTCAGCAGATATGCGGCCGAAGAGCGGATCTCACGAATTGGAGGAATAAAATTGAAGAGGAATTACGCGAAGAGTTGGCCTCAAATTGGGACGATTTCAGCGATGAAGACGACGACAACGGATCGGCTAAAAACCCGTTGAAGTCATGCGAACAACGGTTAGAGAAATTAGATCTCAATTATTACAAACAGACGGAAAGATTCAAAGACGGAATCGTTACCATCGGATGTGTTGGACACCCGAATGTCGGGAAGTCTTCGCTATTGAACGCCATTATGGGCCGCAAAGTGGTCAGCGTTTCCCGAACTCCGGGCCATACGAAACACTTTCAAACGATATATTTGACGCCAACCGTCCGTTTGTGTGACTGTCCGGGTCTGGTGTTCCCCTCGCGAGCGCCCAAAGAGCTTCAGGTCCTGATGGGGTGTTTCCCAATCGCACAGCTGAGGGAACCCTACTCTGCCATCGGATATATATCTCAAAGAATACCCGTTCACCGTATCCTCAAACTGGTACATCCAAACCAAGAGGGAAAGGCTGTTGTCGAACACCAGTGGTCTGCGTATGACATATGTGAGGCCTGGGCTCTCAAACGGGGTTTCCTTACGGCCAAAGCCGCTCGACCTGACGTCTACAGAGCGGCCAACCATATGCTTCGTATGGCACTCGACGGGCGGACCCTCTGTCTGGCGTTCTTCCCCCCAAACTATGTGAAGGAAAGGGTCAGCAAATGGTCGAAACATCCGGACATCAAATTCATGGACTCTATTAGGGGTCAGAAATTGGAAACCGATTCCGACGACGAGATTCCAGTCAAAACTGGAGTCGGAGGCGATTCCCACTCAGAAGATGAAGAGGAGGATGAGTCGAGTGGAGAGGAGTCGACACAATTCGGAGTTAAGAGTAAATTCTCTGTTCTTCAGGACATGGAATGAATTGATGTATATTTTCGTATAATTTATGTATTTTTGCATTTATTTCATATTTTTCTTCTAATGTTTATTGAATTTATTGAACGAATAAACTGTTTATTCAGTTAGTCTTGTAATCAATTGGCAGTTGTCGTGGAAATACTGATACCTCTGCTCTGCTGTCAGTCAAAGTCTATTGAAAGCCATTTATTCTAAAGTTTTTTATGTGTTTTTAGTAAATAAGTGCAATTTGAGCAAGGTTCTAGTATTGATCTTGGTGAATTTAATTGAACCCCACCCTAAAGCTACCCGTCCTTTAATTAAAAAGTGTATATAAAATCGATAAACAAACAAAACGACAGAAAACTTGTGATAAAATAATCGACTCTTGACTCAAGAGTCTTGAGTTGAGATAAAGTTGAGCTAAAAATCAATTTTTATATAAAACTCTCGAAACGAGCGTTTCGTTTATCGTTTGAATTGTGATTCAAATTCAAAGATCGATATGAAGTCAATTCATTTGATTTCATTTGTTTTTGTTTTGAGTCTTCACTCAATCTTTGGTCAAACGAATCGGACTCTGATTGCAGTCCTCTCACAGGAAAGCGTCAAAAATAACGGACAGTCGTATATCGCTGCCAGTTATGTCAAATACCTGGAGAGTGCCGGCGCTCGAGTGGTATGTCATCTGAATTTCCGTTAATTTATTGAATTCAGTTTTTTTTAAAACTGATCAATAGGTTCCGGTTCTTATCAATCAGAATAAGGAATACTACGAACATATAGTAAACTCAACTGACGGACTCTTGATTCCCGGCGGGGGTCGAGACCTACACACAAGTGGTTACGCAAAGGCCGGGAAAATGATGTGGGATTATGCTATGCATAAGTTGAGTCGACCCTATCCTATATGGGGGACATGTCTTGGCTTTGAATTACTGTTGACATTAGTGGACCCTAACCTCACTCTCAATGAATGCGATTCGACTGACGTCTCAAATAAACTGGACTTCAAATCTGAGAATCCAAAGAACACTCGACTCTTCAAATCGGCTGACCCTCAATTGATCGATGTATTTATGAATTATTACCATGTTCAATAATGAATTTACTAAAATTGAATGTTCTAGATTATTACCAAAGAGAATGTAACATACAATTCACATCATAAGTGTTTCCTCTTTGACAATATTCGTAACAAAACCGAAAATATAACGCATTTCTTCACAATTCTGACGACAACTGAAGACCTGAACGGAAGACAATACGTATCGACAATTGAGTCAATTAATGGGAGTTTTCCCGTTTATGGCACTCAATGGCATCCCGAGAAGAATCAGTTTGAGTTCGCCTTCAATAGTAAAATCAAACGCATTCCCCACTCCATGAATGCAGTCCATGTCAGCCAATATATGGCCAACTTTTTTGTCGATCAGTGCCGTCAGAGCACAAGACCTGCTCTTAATTTAGATGAAGAGCACAAACTACTCATCTATAACTACGAACCGCAATATACCGGCGCTAAAGCTAATTACGAATTTGAGCAAGTCTACTTTTTCAATAGTTCCGGGTCAAACAAATGGTGCGTTCAATTCACTCTAACACTGATTCTAATCATTTTATTTATTAATTGAATTAATTTTTGTATTTATTTATTGATTTTTCGTTCATTTTTTTGAAATATTTTTCCAGATCTCAGTTCAATTGTAATCAGGCGTTGAATAAAAGTCTTGTCTTTTCAGAGCATTTCAATCAAAGAACTTTTATTTTCGGTTTGTTTTCAAAATAAATGATTTATATTTCATAAGTAATCGGAAAAACACTTTTTTCTGTTATTTATTTCATTACTAATAATTAGTTTCTGTTTTTTATTTCTCTTAAAAAGTCATAAAATAAACAAAACTTCAGAGAATTTTGTGATAACAAAAAATAATCACTTGTTTTGAGATAAAGTTATTAAAACAAACTTCAGGTAAGCCTTAGAATAGCGTTTGTCTTATGAATTGAAAAAACTGTTTATCTATTCATCAAATATGAAGTCATTTCATTTGATATCAATTGTTTTGATCACAATTTGTGGCCAAATATTTGGTATAAATCGAGTACTGATTGCAATCCTCTCGCAAGACAATGAGGTCAGTAATAGTGGACAGTCGTATATCGTCGCCAGTTATGTCAAATACTTGGAGAGTGCCGGCGCTCGAGTGGTATGTCCTCAAAGTTTCCGATGATTTATAGAATTTAAAACATGTTTTAAAAAAACTGATTAATAGGTTCCGGTTCTTATCAATCAGAATAAGGAGTACTACGAACGGATCGTTGACTTAACAAATGGTCTTTTGATTCCCGGAGAGGGACAGGACTTATACAATAGCGGTTACGCAAAGGCCGGTCAAATGATATGGGATTATGTGAAGAATAGAAAGAGTAGTCCCTATCCTATATGGGGGACATGTCTTGGCTTTGAATTAATCTTGAGTTTAGTCGACCCTAACCTCACTCTCAATAAATGCAATTCGACTGATGTCTCAAATAATCTCCACTTCATTTCTGATCTGAATAAAAGCCGACTCTTCAATGGTGTTGATAATATAGCCAAGGTAGATTTATTTATCTTGTTGAATTGGAAAATATAAAATAAAATGTTCTAGATCTTATCAACTGAAAAGGTAACCTATAATGACAACAAGAAGTGCTTATATTATGGCAATACAACCGAAAACATAACAAATTTCTTCAGAATTCTGTCGACAACTGAAGACTCGAATGGATTTCAATACATATCAACAATTGAGTCAATTAATGAGAGTTTCCCCGTTTATGGCACTCAATGGCATCCCGAGAAGAATCAGTTTGAGTGGAAACTCGCTCCAAATGGGGGTCAAATCAGTCACTCATTCAATTCTGTACTCATCGGTCAATATATGGCCAACTTCTTCGTGAGTGAGGCCCGTAGGAGCTGTCGGAAAGGGCTCAGAATAGACGAAGAGCTCAAACTTCTTATTTATAATCACAAACCAGTGTATACTGGAGGTAAGGATTCGTATGAAAACGAGCAAGTTTACTATTTCAACAGTTGTTGGTCATCTCATTCATCAAATTTATTGCTAAGAATTTCATTAATTTTAATCATTTATCAATTCATCGGTTTTTGAATCAAAAATAATTTATTAAAAGTTTTGATTATTTTTTAAAACAAAAGTGAAAATTGTTTTCAAGAGAATAAAATTCATTAAATTGTAAACTAAATATTCGAGCAAATAAGCGATGAGACCCATTGAGTTACCAACCAATAAAATTATCAAGTAGAGCTTGAAATGTTCGAAACTGAACAAGTTCAGCTCTTGATTTTTCCGCCTAGGCACATTATCATCTTCAGAAATTTTATAGTATTTCATCCAGTGATTCAAAATTCCATTGTTTTTGAGTATGTTTAATCTAGCAAATAAAATAAACAAGATAGTATTGATTTTTTGATAATTGCTTACAATTCTTCAAATTGTGGCTTAAATTTAAAGCCTTTCCTAAAAGCTATTGAAGTCAAAGACAGAGCGAGAGTCGATTCTTCTGATTTCGGGGGCAAATAGAATTTAGCATGGTTATATTTTGATGCTAAATGGGTGAACCAGTCTCTTGTTCCTACCGCTGCGCAAGGTACCTTTGAATCTAACATCAGATTTATAGCGTCCAATGCAAAATGAACAGGATTGACATTCATAACTGAGCCAGGTTCAAATCGACGGCTTGATTCCTGAAATTGATGAATATTAGCAAGTTGATACAGACAAGGTGAAGCATGCTATAACATGTCAGATCATAACCTCGAACAGCATTCCGCTGGTACCATTTTTTAGCAGATGTACCACGATATCTGACCTTGCAGCTGCTCTGTACAATTGTTCTAGGGTGTCTATAGTTTTGACCTTGCTAGGTAGTATCATATATGAGTAAATACAATTGGAGTAAATCAGAATTAAATTTGAAACACAAATAATCCAGAAGTAAATGACAACAAATTTGAAGCTCGATCCAATTTTCATTCTGTTCATTTGCTGGCTCAAAGTTACCATGATCAAATTCAAAAATAATTTTCTATCATCAATTCGATGAAATCGATTGAAAATCATTAAAATAATGAAAATCGTTATCAAAGAAATTAATAACAAGATCCAAATGTTTGGCTCAAACACCCGGTAAATGAATTCTGAATTTTTTAATCTTTTCGGTTGAGATGTGATAAAAGTGAATGAATTGATTGAATGTGGATATGAAAAGTCGATTCTTTTCCAGCGCTCGTGAATCACATTCATATCACCCATTCCTATGTCAGCCGACTGTGTATTTGAAAAGATTTGAAAATTTTCCAAAATGAATCATGGTCATATTATACCCCATTGATTAGATGCGCGATGATATTACTCCATTTGTCCGTTTCGATTGCATTGATAGTGAAATTGAATTTTTTGCTCCAAATCTTAATAATTTCGACTTCGAACCCGCTTTCAAATGAGCTAGATCCATTGAAATTTATGTATCGGTCGAGCTTGATTCAATAAAAATGATAAACGTGTAATAATTTGAACAAGTTGACTCATTTGATGGACTCACTTGTCCAGAAACTATGTTCAGTGCTGTACCATTCAAATTGACCATGATCAATAAACTTGACTTATATAAAAATTGTGTTCGAACTTATTTATGTAAATGTTTTGTAGCTTGGTTGAATGCCTAGCAACTTGTTTGCAAATAAACAAAGTTCAAGAAAATATGACACCTTTTTGATAAATGAAAATGCCTGGGTAAATATTTGACCGATTCATTTGAGAGCTTTTGATATTAGCTGAGAGTATGAATTAAATTAATCATGATCAAAAGTAACCAAGATTATACATTTGATAGACATTGAAAACATTATTTGATGCAAAACTTTAACTTTAATTCAATTGATTTAATTGACACAAAAATTCTTATTCTTTTTAATAAAAATAAATATTAGAATTGATTTTCAATTAATTTGAATCGCGATTATCCCAAACAATGTGAACCTTCATAACTCCTTTATCACAACTCTTGGCCTTTTCGAAGGCTTTGACCCCTTCCTCCAATTGGAAGACATGTGTTATCAATGGCTTTACGTTTAGTTTTCCGCTCGAAACCAATTTAATGGCGTCACTGAAACTGATCCCATAGTTAGACAATTGATTCCTTTCTGAAGACAATATACAAACCTATTGTCGACATATCTTCGGATTCCAATTAATTGGAGTTCTTTGGATCCGGCGCTGGAGAGGGAAACACTCACTTTGTGTCGACTCCGTCCAAACAAAGCCACTCTTCCGCCCTCTCGGGTGCCATCGATAGCAATGTTAAGACAGGCCTCAACTCCAGTGCATTCCATCGTTATGTCTGGTAAGTCACCGAACACTTCCTTAACTCTCTTCACAACATTGTGAGTGGTTTCCCCACTTTTAGTTTTCAAATTAAAAGGTATTCCCAAACTGTCAGCCAATTGGAGTCGACTCTCATTTGAATCTTCAATGAAATCAAAAATCAATTCAAAGAACATTTTAAAAAATTTCATCGAAATACCGATAATACAGATGTTGTTAACGCCATAGGCTTTGGCCACCATTCCTACCAACAGTCCGATAGGTCCGGCACCGATCACCAGTACTTTATGATGAGGGTCATCAGCTAGATTCAATTTCTTAACTCCATAGACAGCCACAGCCAACGGCTCTATTATGGCTCCCTCTCCGAAACTCAAATTATCTGGTAGTCTATTCAACAACAAAAAATTCAATTGAGCAAGGAACTAATCATTGATCAAGGTTGTCTACTTGAAGCAAAGGTCTGCCTTATGATTGTACAGTCGTCTCATCGATCCGTTAAATGGTGGGCAGGACTGGAACTGCACGTCACGGCACAGGTTATAGCGACCAGTTGTGCAAAATTCGCACTCACCACATGTCACTCCGGGCTCTACCGCCACTCTGTCCCCGACTTTCAGTTTTTTGACACTTTCGCCAACTTTAACGACAGTAGCGCTCGACTCGTGTCCCATAACTACGGGTTCATCCAATGTTGTATCCCCACCCCCTTCAGTCAGGCAATTCAGGCAATGGAGGTCTGACCCACAGATACCCACTAAAACATGGATCAGATTGAAGACAATCACGTGACTAAATAGTGTGGAAAATGCATACCTGTGTGAGTCGCCAACTGTACCTCTATATAAAGTAAAATAAACTTGTTTAAAAAACCAATTTATCACTGGTATAACTGACCGTCAGGCTCGGGCTCTCTTGGAGGGGGTGTCTGTTCCAAACGTAAGTCATTAGTTCCGTAGAGAAGAAGCGATAAATTGTCACTTTTGGCAACTTTTGAAGGAATCTGTTTTAAGTGACAAAACATTTGAGTAAATAATTATTGTATTAAACAAATCAAAGCATAAAATACTTGTGAATCCGGTGACGAAATGGGTGCCGACCTCTCAAACGTTTTGACGTTCAACTCTTTACGCGGACCCTTACCTCCAGTGGACTTCGCTGCCCAACCACGAGGTAAGTCAACCTGATTAAAGTTAAACACCTAGGTTATTTCCAATTTTGAATACATTTTTCAGTTAATTTAAATAGTTTTGCGTATAATATAAGCAATGAGTCGACAATATATTGATAAAACTCATTAAAGTGGACATTACTTTTGTATCTGAAACCTCTGAATCGTGTGAATCCTCAGAAGTGTGTGAATCTTCTGAATCGTCTGAGATATCGATGGCATCGTCTTCTGGGTCCGGCTTTGGCGCCGACCGACGGGCAGCCATAGGCGCCAATTGTAATCGGGGAGCCCTCCCTCCAGTCGACTTACGAACGGTGTTACGAATTCGTCCCATAACTTGCTATGTGTATTGTATTGTAATGTAATGTACTTGGTCAAACAAGTGGTCAAACAAGTGGTCAAACAACTGGTCAAATAATATTATGTTTAAATCAAATACAACAACAATAAGTGACGTAATGGGTGTCAAACTTCATACAAAAATGACGTATCATTTGTTTGACATTAAATTAATTTGTGATTCAATTAAATTCAAAACTTATTAAAAGTTTCAAAACAAGAGTCAAATCAAAATTAAAGTGTATTTCAATCAATTTTATTATGCATTAGTTGACTATTATTAAATAAAATGATCATGGTGTTTGCTTTATCATCTATGGTTTTTCGAAGCACTCGATTTGGACTTTGATGGCACCGGCCGTCGGATCGCTGGCCGTCTCAAAGGCTTTCACCGCTTCTTCGATACGGAAGGTGTGAGTTATCAAAGGTTTGACATCCATTTTACCGCTCGAGACCAGGTATATGGCCAACGGAAAACTGAGCAAGATGATCAACAGAAACATGGTTAATTTCAAGTACAATTACTCGATAATCAGTTGACTTACGCGTGTCGGTAACGTTTGACCCCCAAGAGGTTGACCTCACGGCAAGCGGCGGAGGCCAGCGATACGTTGACTTTGCGGTGATTGAGGCCAACCATAACGACATTTCCGCCGTCTTTGGTCACAAAAATGGCTAAATTAAGACTGGATTCGGCGCCACTGCACTCGAGTGTGATATCAGGGGAACCGCCCAACAGTTCGATGACCTGATTGGCCATCGGCTCGGTTTCCATTTCCGGTTCGATGAGAAGAGTCTTCCTGATTCCTAATCTATGAGCGAACTTCAGTCGATTCTCATTGATGTCCAAAATGATGACCTCCTGAGCGCCCATCGCTTTGGCAGCCATTGCGGTTAACAGCCCGACAGGACCGGCTCCGGTGACCATAACCCGCTGTTGGTGGCCCTCCACTATATGTGCCTTCTTGCAGGCAAAGACACCCACAGCCAGGGGTTCCATAAGCGCCCCCTCAGCGTAACTCATGTTATCGGGAAGTCTGTGGCCGTAGTAAAGGACAGACATTATAAAAACCTGTCTTTCAATCGGAAAACATTGGCATTACTTATGAACGAAGGCTGAGCTGTGGTTATAATAGCGTCGAAGTGAGCCATCAGTTGGAGGAACGGCATGAAAGACAACATCCGAACAGAGGTTATAAAAGCCATTCTTACAGACCTGACAGACCATACATCCAGTGCCCGGTTCTACTGCCACTCGATCCCCAACTTTGACTGACTTGACATTAGGACCGATTTTGATGACCGTAGCACTCGATTCATGTCCGGTGACTATCGGCTCTTTGATGACCCACTTATCGATTGCCCCGTCTTTCCAGAAATGGATGTCTGATCCGCAGATACCGACCGTATGTGAAGCCAACTGTACCTCTATTTTGATAAAAACATTCAATTAATTGAAGTTATTCTAAGTTTTTAGGTACTGTCCCCTACCATAGGGTCCGGGCTCTCCCGGAAGTTCCGACTGTTCGACTCTGAGATCATTCTTTTTGTGGATCACAACCGAAAGGTTGTCTCTTTTATCCATCGCTTAAGACTTTTGTTTGATATGATTCACAAATTGATTGAATGTTTGGTTATTTAGTGAACTCTTTCCTCGAATTAAAAAATATTTATATTTATATGAATTTTGATTATCAGATAAAACAGAAAAACAAGTCATCACTTCTTATGACACTTAAAAATATTATTTAATAAAAAATATTGGAATACCTTTCCATTCGAGTAAAATTCCATTGCAAATAGATTTTTGTTTACTTGATGATTACCAAGCTCACTTCAATTCCAATCTCAAATTCTGCTCCAATTGCAAGGTTTGAATTGAAACCTATTGAACCAATTGATGATACCATTAATGGATAATAATTACAAGAGGATTGGGGTGTTGATCATTTTAAGTTTGAAATTCACTGGTTTATATTCACTAGTTTTGTTAAAAAAGAGCTTGCTATTTTCTCCAATAAAATAAACCGAGATTACATCCTTAACACATAAATAGGTCATATTTTTCAAAAGTTTTAGACATAATCTGATGTTGAAGTCTCTCCACAAGTGATGGAAAAGTTTTTGGATAAAATTTATGCATCAAATTTGAGTCGAGATTACATCGATTTTTCAATTATTAAGAAATAGTTTTCGCGAAACTAATCAAAAATAAATTTTAATCAATGAATTGAATTATCGTTTATTTAATTAAAAATTTGAAAACAAACGATTCATTCATTCATGAGATTCAATGATTGTTTTGTTTTTCATAACAAGTTTTTCGGTAATAAGTTTTCAAATGAGAATCAATTCAGATAAGAGTTAAGTCATATTCTGAAAAAAACAATTAAAACCACAAAAGATTTAATCGACTTAAAGATATGCCAATATCGGGACCGATATTATTGATTTTGATTCTAACAATTTTTTCAAACCAAGTGATAAATATTTCAAAGCTTCAAACCATTAGTGATCGACCATTACATCGGAGTCTTTGCTTTTTTTATTGATTTTTCATTTGATTACTTCAATCATTTTAATTGAATTTCTTGAAAGTAAATTCAAATTATGTTTGAATGGTTTGTATCTACCTGGATCAATAACAAAAGACATCTTATTTAGATCACTTATCTCATCAAAATTAATTTATCATGTAAATATCTTATGCATATCGATTTGAAGAATAAATTTCATTAAATATATTCTTTATTTTTATTTATTATTAAAATCTATTCAAACACTCGACTATTATAATGAAATTTCTTCTATTATAACATTATTTGAATCAAACGAAGAATTCAATACTAAGAAAAGGGATTCACTTTTCAATTAAAACTCAAATGGTTATCAATTTGAGAGTTATATTCAGTCTAAAGCTTCCCTGGTTTCAACAACTTAGTAAAACAGAATGCACTGGTCATTTTTGTGATGTTCTTAAATACCTTGCTTGTTCAGTGAATTTCAGTTATAGTATTGTTAACTTCACCGGAGAGTTGGGCAAAGAATTGAAAGAAAACCATTGGAGTGGAACCATTGGACAATTCCAGAGAAATGTAATCTTGAATAATTACCTTCAAAAAAATGAATTAATTTTTTTAGGAAGCTGATTTTTATATGCATCCCAATTTACGCCCGGAGAGACCTTTTACACAAAATATTTCGGACTATCCTGTACCATTTAATGAGGATATTTTAAACATTTACATACTATCATCAAAAGAGTTTCGCTCAAATATCTTCTCATTTCTGGCATTAATTGATTGGATATTTTGGTTAAAAGTATTCTTTTGGCTCTTATTTATGGTTTTCATTGTTATTATTGTTTACATACTTTTCGACACAAAATACAAGTTATCGATGAAAATAGTTTTCAAATTATATTACGAAACAGTTTTCAAGAAATTAATCAAAGGTTTGAAAATTAATTTATTAATTATTTTTATTTATTATTGATTTCGTTAAAGATTTTAAAACAAACGATAAGTTTATGAAATCTCAACCAATGATTGTTTTGTTCATATTTTTCATAACAAGTACTTCAATAATAAGTAATGAATTTTCAAATCTACTCATCTCTCGAATAAGTGTTAAGACATATTATGAACCAATCGATTGTCTCAAAGACTTAATTGAATCAAAAATCCCAGTTATGTTTCCGATTCAAATGAAACATGAATTTGAAGGTAAAAATATTCAACTTGATAGTTTGTACAATAAAGCAATGAGAGAAAAGACCTGGATAGAAGACAGAGATTTTTATCATTCAGATGAGTGGTTGAGGGTTACCTCAAATGGAAAGAATGCGCTTTTCATCCGTGAAAAAGCAATCCGTTATTATCTCCTTGTTCATAAACTCTTCCCAAATTTCAAACTCAGAACAATTAGTGACTACTCCTCAAAATCACTCAATTCATTCACATTTCGAAAGGGTTTGGATCAGGATTTTAGGCGAAAATTAAATTATTGGTAAAATTGATTTTAATACAAATTGAATTTAAATTGGATTTCAATTACAGGATAAGTCAATTCGTGACGACAGGTATTATTGCTTTTCATTCGAAGAATTATTTCACTAAAAGTGAGAAATATTTTGACAAAAAAGATGAAAATCTGGAAGAAGTCAAACCATTAGTAATCGACGACTATATCGGAGTCTTTGCTTTTCTATCAATTTTTCATTTGATTTCTTCAATCATTTTAATCGTTGAATGTCTTGAAAATAGATTCAAATTATGTGACATTCTTTTGCGACTATCTAGAGTACCAAGAGCCATTATTTTGAAATTATCATACTACTGTAGAATAATTGTTATGAATTTATCTCATTTTCAAAATTTATTTATTAGAACATGAAAACCAAATTGGTAAGGTTAATAATTGTTCTTGACTATATAAAACATTTTGCAAAGTTCATTTTGTAATAGTTAGTCCACTACTTCAAGCACTATTGCAGATCATAGTCTTTCTACTCATCAGTTGATCGATTTCTAATTGAATTTTACCGATGATTTCAAAATTCACATTAACCTAGATCAACAATCAAAATAAACAAACTTGTTTTCAAAAGTTTTATTTATTTACAAGGTTAAAATATAGCTTAAAATAAGTGGTAAAACAATTTGACTCAAAATTTTGTTCAAATGAATCAAAATTTTAAATGAAAGTTATTTATAATAATGATATTAATTAAACATTAAACTGATCTAGTTTGAATTGCCATTAGATGGCGAATTTTCGAAGCACTCGATTTGTACTTTGATAGCGCCCGCAGTCAGTGAACTGGCTGTTTCGAAAGCATCAAGAGCCTTTTCCAATTTATACCTATGAGTAATTAGTGGTTTAACATCTAGTTTTCCACTCGAAGCTAGGTATATGGCCAATGGAAAACTGAGCAAGGTAAAAAACAAGGTTAGTTATAATATTTTTCAAATTATCAAGCTATTTTATCATACCTGTGTCGGTAACGTTTGATGCCCAAGAGGTTGACCTCACGACAGGCAGCGCTGGCCAGCGATACATTGACTTTGCGGTGATTGAGTCCAATCATAATGACATTACCGCCATCTCTGGTCACATCGATGGCCAGATTAAGGCTGGATTCGGCTCCACTGCACTCGAGAGTGACGGCCGGATTGTCGCCCAACAGTTCCAACACTTCTTTACTCAAGTCTTCGGTACTTTGTTTTGTGTTAATGAGAAGTGTTTTATTGATTCCCATTCTCTGAGCGAACTTAAGTCGGTTCTCATTGATGTCCAAAATGCATACGTCCTGAGCGCCCAATGCTTTTGCCGCCAATGCAGTCAAAAGCCCAACAGGACCGGCACCGGTTACCATAACTTTTTGCCCTGCTCCTTCTGTTATGTTGGCCCTCTTGCAGGCATAGACAGCAACAGCCAGAGGTTCCATAAGCGCTCCCTCAGCGTGACTCATGTTATCGGGAAGTCTGTGCAATAGAAAAGGAAAGACATTAGAAAACTTGTCATTCAATCAGAAAACCTGAGCCTTACTTATGAACGAAAGCCGAGGGATGGTTATAGTATCGTCGGAGTGACCCCCCAGTGGGCGGTACTCCAAAGAACAGCACATCGGGACACAAGTTATAGAACCCATCCTTACATGTCTGACAGGCCAGGCATCCCATACCCGGTTCTACTGATACTCTGTCCCCGACTTTGACATTCTTGACGAGACTCCCGACTTTGATAACCGTAGCACTGGATTCATGTCCTGTGACTATCGGTTCATTGATGACCCACTTATCGATTCGGCCGTCTTTCCAGAAATGGACGTCTGATCCGCAAATACCGACCGTATGTGAGGCCAACTGTACCTCTATTTTAATAAAGCATTCAATTTAATGAAATTGTTCTGAGTTTTGAGTAAACATCACTTGCCATAGGGTCCGGGCTCTCCGGGAAGTGCTGACTGTTCAACTCTGAGGTCCTCCTTCTTGTGGATAACAACCGAAAGATTGTCTCTTTTGTCTATAACTTCAGACATTATATAAAATAATTATTTAATAAATTAACTAAAAATTCAAAAATAATATGAATTAAAATTAGACTAAAATTTCAGCAAAACTTTTGAATCAAAAGTCAGCTAAAAGTAAATGATTTTAATGAAAAACTAAAAACTAGTTTCAAAACCAAATTATGATTTGAATTCTTAGTAAAGAATTTCACGACTTATATACGAAAAATAGAAAGGGTTTCGAAATCGATTGACGCGTTTTATCACAAGAAAAATTCGTATTCACTAAAAGGGACCGACACTCGATTCCTGAGCGCCAATCGAAACGAAGAGATAATTCCCTCAAAGTATATGAAATATTCCTTAAACAGTTTAACACCAAATAACAGGAAAACATTTGTCACACGACCAAGATAGTGATCAGGTTACCTTTCAAATTCTAGCAAAGAATGATAAATAAAATAAAAATACTTTTAAATACTTAAAAATCATTTCACACTCTCTATTACCAAGGTTGATTATCAGATGATTAGGTAATCTATTGGCAAAACATGTATTCAATATCGATATAAAATCTAATATTAATAATTGAACTTGACCTTGGTTATGTTAGTGAACATGAAAAGAAATTTCTTATATAACACAAGTATGAATCACGCATTGATCACATTTCACCAGAATGAGATAGATCATATTTGTTAAGCATTAAAAATATTTAGTTAAATGTATTCATTATGTAGATGTAAATATATATGTCTATAGAGCAATCTATAAGTAAAGTATTTATACCTAGTGCATTGCCAGTGCTGAAAATCGTACGATAAAATGCTTGAATCGATAGTGAACAGGTTCAAACAGGAGCCTGAGACTGAGCTAGACAACTTTTGATTAATTAGATTAACATTCGGTTCGGTTTAGTTTTTAGGCTTCAGATCAGACCATATTTTGTTAGATATTTTCAGTAAAAACAAGAAAACTATTGAATCATTTATTTTGACTTAAAGTCAATTAAAGTGAAAATATTTATCAAAAGAAAAAGTTTTAGAAAAATATTTATAAAATATATATAAATATTACACAAAATTGAATTAAAATTCTTTAAAGTCAACAGTTAATATCAAAGTTCTAGGTCAGTATTCCAAGAGTCCTGAGAGTACAAGTAGTATATTGTTTGTATTAAAAGACAAATAACTTCTTTTATTTTGACTTCAATTTGAGGTAATTTTGTTTATTATGTAAACAAATGTAATATCAATAGAAATACGTAACAAACAAATAGATTAGACTTTTATCAGATCACATCAATAGCTGACGAATAGATCACATTGTTTTCAAGGACTTCTCTATACTTCTGCCGTTGAGCACCGGGTTCTGTATCCTTGAGATCAGATTCACATCTCTGGCAGACGTTTACGTAAATTACTTTTTCTTTTGGGGTTTGAATTCAATTGCAATTTATTATATAAATTGTCGTAAAAAAGAGGAAAACAGACAAAACTTTCGGGGAATTAATTGATTCGGATAAGAATTTTTAGGTAAACTTCTTGGAACTCTTTAGAAATATTATGTCAAAAAAGATTTGAAAATATTTATTGAAATTCGATATATTTTTCAGAGATTTCAAGTATTTTCCGGATTACATATCAATATCTCTGAAAAATTTAAAACTATTACACAACCGGTTGTGAGCAGTCGTTCCCCATAGATATCACTTTTCATGACCAAAACCAAGACTAATATCAATTATTATCTAATCATTTGATTAGAGATTCAAACAATCGATTCATTGATTTTTCTTCAACTGATTTGAGACTAAAATCATTTTAATCAAAGATTTATTTGTTTTTAAGAGATTTCTCCCAAAAGATATAGTTTTGTAATAAAATGTATTAAAAAAAGTTAAGAAACCGTTAAAACGATTCAAATAGAAAGCAATATATTATTTTCAAGATATGAGATAAGAGTTAAAACTATTTTTTACACCAAATTATCCGTCACTTCAGTATTGACTTCTTCGACGGATTCAGTCTTCGGACCAAATCCTAGACTTTCACTCAAATTGAAGACATTTCCGACGTTTTCCTTCAATTTCTTGAGTTTTCTTGTCTTTGATTTCCGTTCCTTCAGTTCTGAAGAGAATAAACAGATGATTGAAATCAATGGTCAGACCTCTTATATGTGTCAAACCTTTGTTCAACTGATCCAACGGTTGGATGAAATGTTGGAAACCCATTAAACCAATGATTTCGATGACCTTTTTGTCGGTCAGATGTGATGTCTTGTAGTGTCTCAGAGCGGTAGACGTAACTGATATGACATAGATCTGAACGCAACGGTTGACGGCATCAATGAATTCAGGACTTATTCTGACCTTTTTTGGCAACTTTTGTGGCAATCAATGGATGTCTTCAATAGATAAAGGATTTGTGTGAAAGACTTACCGCAAATCTGACCATTTTATTGATAGTCTGTTTGGGAAAGGGAGGCATTGTCTGCCATTGGGTGCTCTTTGAAGAAGACATTTGTATTTTGTTGTCAAATCAGATCCAATGCGAAGACAATAAACTCAAACAAAATAACTGTTTATTGAAATGAGTTTTGTTTTCAAACATTTATTTACAGTCTTTTAAATGCAAACAAATTTTTAAATAAAAACAATTCAGAAAAGGCATAGATTTTAATGTATTTAAAGCTTAAAAACAATTTCTTTTTCATCTTTATCTGCTGTGTATTAAAAAATATACTCAAATTGATTGAAAACTGGATGACGTGGTGAATGGAGTTATCAAGATACAAATTGACTGGGATAATTTACAATGAACTTAAATTCAGAATTAAATTTAATTTTAAATCAATTGCTGAAAAAAGTCATTAAAATTATTAATGAAAAAAGGGTTTCAAAAAAAAAAATGATTGAAATAGTAATCAATTTTTTGTTTAACCCTTTTTTGACACTTATTTTGCTCTCAATATATCGATTCAATCGATTGACAATTAATTTAAAAGTTTTGGCGCAAAATTAAAGTACCTTGATATTTTATTTAAAATTTAATGTAAATGATTTTATCAAGAATTTGCCTTGATTATTTTGATTTTTGCATTGAACAGTTTACCGAAGACCTCTATCTCGACATTTGAAGGCAAATCTTCTGCAATCAATCGGTTCTTATAAACGACACCAAATGACAGCATATTCTGAGCCAAATGTGAGTAAAAACTCTTCCGAACTAATCCTATAACTCTTGAGTTGTGCCAAATCGGTTCCAAACCCCAGACAACTGTCCCTCTGGTCTCCAATTCAATCAAAACAAAGTATTTGTCATTAAATCTGTTACTCAATGCTTGGGATCCGATAAACGCCTGTCGTTTGAGTTTGTCTTCACTTATATGAGAATCGATTCCTATGTTTGACAGGAAGTCATCTGTTCTTAAGTCAGTGCCAGACATGAGATAATTGTTTTCATTCTTAAGGTATTCATAAGCTCTAAGACCGGCGTCGGACAAGAATTCACTGCTAATGAGTCGTGAATACAATGCCTTCACGTCTTCAGAGCTTTTAAGATGTAGTTCCCAACCGATGGTCGACACTAAAGACAATCGGATCAGTCGAATAGGAGTCCCCTATAATTGAATCAAATATAAAGTCAATGAAAAAGTTATTCAAATCAGTAGTTCTTCGCAAACATTGAAATGTATTTCCGTATGAGTCCTGTCCTCGAAATTCTTGAGCGAAATATTCAGACATTTCTCCAAAACTGCTGTACTTTTCGGGCCATTCAGTGATAGAACAGCCATTTCTTGCGACAAATCAAAGACTTGAATATTGGTTAACATCTGATCCGTAATCGAATTTTGAATTTTAGCCAAAACTCGGTTTGTGTTGAGATCAGCACAAGTTATATACCACTCCTCGTCCGTAACTTTATGTAAGAGAACGTCTGAATCGATACCTCCTCTGCTGTTCAGGAGATATGTCGGAGACGTTGTCTTGTTTGCCATCGCTTTGATATCGGTTGGGGTCAGACTGTCGACCACTTGGACAGAGTTCTTACCCCTCAGTATGAATTTCCCCATCGATGACAAGTTGAAGACAACAGCCCTTTCATGACAGGCTTTACATTCACTCTTAACAGCTTTCCAGAGACGGCTGTCCTCTGGCCAGTCATAAGTTTTATCCATCTGATGATACTCTTGAGGGGACAGTTGTGTGGTCTCCAAATCGAACCAATCGGGGACTTGAATGCCATGTCTTTCGGAATAAACGCATCCATTGTTTAGAAGTGTCTCAAAGAGTGTGTCCCTAAACGTCTGATTTCGAGCTAAAAATTCAAACAAAATTCAATAACCTTTCAAACAATGGACAGTAGTTACCAGTCATGGGCTCATCCCTCGGGTATATGATATCATAGTTGTGAGCGTATGCCTCACGACATCTCATTTGAGACCAGAGTTTGTTTTCAGATAACCCTCTGTTAAACCTTTTGATATCATAAGCAGATAAGTCATAGTCCGGCGCTCCGGTAGCCACCCATTTGGCCATCTGTTGGCCCACACCTCCCGACAGATTAATACCGAATGAGTTGAAGGCTGAGCAGTGGTAGAACCCCCTGACGGTGGGATCCTCTCCAAGCAGTGGTTTGTGGTCCGGTGTGAACGACTCGGGACCGCAAATGACTTTTCTGATACCCGTCTTACTGAGCACAGGCATCAGTTTCACTGCGTTTTCCATGTTTATTCCAAAAACATCCCAGTTCAAATTGAATTCAGTGTATGCCCCATAACTATCTAACTTATCGCTCACCACAACCGGATCGGGTTCATAGCCACCGATGCACAGAGTCTTTCCCGCGACCCGTAAAGCGATAGACAGGTCGTGGTCTCTGATGTGAGGAGTCTTATCAGGACTGACACTATCTATTGGTTCAGTTATAACGTAAGAGTGTTCGATAGTTTCCTGGGGTATTCTGGGTATCCCTGCAGAAAAATTTACTAGATTAATTGTATAAACAACAGCTATTCAATAAATTAATAAAGTGTCCTTGATAGCATTATGAAAGTTATGAATTTTTTAAATCTTACTAAATATCGGCTAAAGATGTTCAATAAATTAGTGATTTATTTGTCTTTTAGAAGTGTTTTGTGGATAACTTCGCGGATGAGTATGACTTCGAAGAAGATTAGACAACCTTTGATCATATTGAGGATTATCAAGGTCAGTCTATTAATCATTTTATAAATGACAGCTCATTATAAGTCAATTGCCATCAAAACTATTTGATATCATTTATAATGAGTTCTTCGGCTTTGCGTTCATTTGTCTTAATTTTTGTCTGTTTTGACAAAATTATGGCCAAAAGAAATCAATTGAAAAATAGATAATTCTTGTGGTAATCAAAAGAGGAAATCATTAGAAAAAAGTCAATTATTTCTAATAAATGTCTCCACAATTGATGTCAAAAAATAGTAATTATGAAAAACGAGTCAAACATATGATTGTATTTTCAATCAGAAGTCAATTCCTTATCGTTTCCCAACAGAAGAGGAAATTATCTTTTTTTTCACAAAAGCCTTTCCCCTATTAAGAGGGGAATACCATAACTTAGAGGAAAACCAATATGAGGATTAGTGGTGAAACAGGCGTTTCCTCAATTAGGCTTCAGCTCTGGTAGTTTTTATGATCTAAATGAGCTAGATCATTTGTTAAATGATCTGAGTTGCCCAGGTAACCCCCAATTATCTCGGTGTCATAATACCTGCTAATTTGGCAACTAGTGGTGCCCAACAGCCTGTGCTGTTCACAACACAACTTGTGGTGATCTCTTGTACGTCATCTCCCTCTCCATATTGAACGCAAACGCTCTTAATCTTTGACTGATGTCTGACACCAGTACCAGAACCGCTCCTCTCACTCGTATTAATCGCAATAAGACGGCAATTATCGAACACTTGAAGTCTTCCCCCTTTGACCAGAGCTGTGCAATACTGGTACGGATCGACAAACCCGTCGTTAGGGCTGAGGAGAGCGCCCACTAAATCACTACTACTATCGATAAGAGGTTCCAATAGATCTATGGTCTGAGTTCTGTCCAAAATATGTGACTCAATGTCAAAGTATTTGGACAGTCCGTTGAGGCGCTGATATTCTTGCATACGTTTGTTATTGTGGGCAAGAAATAGGCCCCCATTCCTCTTCCAACCGGTGCACTCGACCCCCGGTTTGTTCAGTAACTCATTGGTTACCAACTGATGAGTCCTTCCCAACAATTTTATGTCTGTCTCTGAGGGCCGTAACGACCAGACTATAGCTGTTTTCCGAAAAATAAAATAATTTTTCAAAAACTTTATTCTGAGCACTGACAGTTCGAATGCCATGTCGTTCCACTTGTTATGGCGTTCCTTTCGATGACAATAACATTATTATATCCCAATTCAGTCAAATGATAAGCTGTCGACAGTCCTATTACTCCACCGCCTGATTGACAATTTGAGTTTGAGGTCAATTCAAAATGTTTTTAATCATTTTTTCTCACCAATAACTACAACATCAGTTGATCTAGGTAGAATTTTTGTTGAATATGCTCTTGCGAACAGACGTAACATAGTTTTAAATTAATTTTAATCTCATATTTTTTCATTGAATACTGAGTTTTGTTGATATAATTCACAAAAACTATTTTTTACTGCAATTGATATTAATTTTTGTTTCGTTAGTATTTTTATTATCAGTTTTTTGGTATCATTTTTAGAGACATATGTTTTTCTGACACATCATCTGAACTAACGATTAGTTTCTTTTTATTTGACTAAACATTAAAAACAATTACAAAAGTTTTTATACAAATATTTACTTTAAATACGGATTTAAATGCATTTTTTTTATGTGAAAAACATTATAAAAGTATTTGAATATTATTTAATACAAAATACATATAATTATTGAAAGAATTTCATATAAATTGAGTACAGAATTAGTTTTGATACAAAATTTAAGGCATAGGAAGCGATAGTTTCGGACGAATTCCTAACCGATTGATATTCGGGTAGACTTTCCCTCGAATTGAGGCATATTTTGCGGCGGTTTTGATGTTTGATATACCGGTTCTGTTGCTCTAAACACAACTGTTTGAAGGGTCCCATACATGAGGCAAATGATATCGCATAAGGAATGTATGTCTGTTCCACAACACCCCTGAACAGGTGAGAGTTAACACCTTGGGCATAAACAGGGACATCTTCGCCTCCGTGTGTGTCCCAACGGCGGGGAACAGCCGACTGTTGGACGAACTCTTTGTTTGCTTTTGATAAAAAAAAATATTGAGTTACATAAGGAAAGTGTGTTTTTCAAAAAGACGAGAGGACTGTGCGATGTGTTGTGTGCTATGAGTTAGAGGAAGGATGAGTTGTTTTGCTGAATGTCATCAAAAATTAATTTAATACAAAAAAAGAGATCTTTTTCTTTATTTTTGTCGTCAAACTCTATATTCTGTGCGCTTACAGACAGTAATGAATGAGAAGTTTAAATGTGTTACAGGTTTTTCTCGACTGAAAATAAATTCTTTATAAACTGAGTTGTCGTGTGCCGTCACTTATTAGGTCTATCCTTTTTCAACTATCCCTAACACAAGTCTCTTAGAGCTGTAGTACCTATTATTCAATGAGTGGTCGATTCTGTTCTACAAATTCAACAAAAAATCAGACAAAAAGGTTTATCTCAAAAACAGATCTGAAAACACACAATAAGTTTCATAACAAAACTCTTCACAACAAAGTGAGTCATCAAATTGAAAGCCAGGGTTATCTCAATTGTCAAATAGCATAGAAAAATATCAAAATTGAAATCAAACGAGCTTGGTTACATCAAACACTTCCTCATAAAACTAAATTGACCTGGAGCAATCCAAACCTACACGTTTGCTTGTTCATTTTGTGAATAACTTGATTATTCTTTGCGCTAAACCTTATGGTGCTATTCTATGACATTTAGAAAGCAATCAAATTTCAATAAAAAAAATGTTCTTGCTACAATTAGGCCAAAAGCACTCAGCCATAAGTTAGAAAACCTTTTATTAATTGAATTCAATATAAGTATCGATTCGGTTGCCTTTCAATGAGGAGCCGACGGCTCACGTCAACTGTTTTTTTTGCACAGAATGTCTCAAAATTCAATTATATTTTCCGAGAATTAAAGGCTTTTAACAGAAATTCTTGTTTATATTATATGAGGAGAAAGGGTTCCCTTCAAAAAGTAAACTTCATTATAAGTGTTTCCAATATGTGAATCGCAGGCAAACATTGATAGTTGAGTTCGAAAATTATATTCTGTCCTCTCCTGCGACACAAACAGCGCATTTGTTTACTGTTTTGATGAGTTTTCTCTGTTTGAGAAAATCCGGTCCTCTTTTCAAATGAAAAATAAAAAATGATTTGAAAAGCATTTGACTTCAAATTGAAAATTATATCTTAAATACGAAAAAACGATAGAAAAAAGTCTCAAAGGATTTGATTTCCTCAACACAAAAATCTTGTGTTTGAATAGAAGAATATTTTTGAACCTTGCAATTTGAATGTGAAAAGCATCTAGATCAATTTCAATTACGAAGATATACATTTCATTTTTCCTACAAAAAGATCTGTTATTTTGCTCAACAATTCTGTGGGAAAAAGCAATCTATAAATCTATGACTTTCGCGTATAAGTGCTATAAATATATCTTTTTTTGTGATTTATTTGTTTGTTTTGATACAAACATTTCAATCGACAAATTCTGAGCAAAAATATTATAAATGTGTTATTAATCCAATTGATTCTGAACTTCAAATATGATTAATACGAATAGAGTTTGAGGTCAGGGCTTACATGGATTTTGTTGCGAAATATTGTGTATAAGAAATGTATTGATCACTGGTTATGAAGGGAAAGGGAGAGAGTGAACTCACTCGTATCAATAGCAGTGATGTTTTGCCTCTTTTTTGTATATCCGGGTCCATTAGCATAGAGTAGTGTTGTGTAGGGAAGAGAGTCAACGTCAGACACTTTGCTATCGGTTCCTAATATATGGTTTCCTCTCTTAGGAAAGCCTCCAAATGTAAAGACGTGCGAATGATCTGATGTGACCACTAATAGGCTGTTCGACGCCTGAGTCATATTAACCGCCAGAGCTATGGCCTCGTCTAAGGCTAATGTGTCGCCCAGTGCTCTGTTGGCGTTATTCAGATGGTGTGCGTGATCTATACGACCCGATTCCACAACCAGTAGATACCCGTTCGGGTTGTGCTTAAGTACTTCGATTGCTTTTCTGGTCATCTCCGCCAGAGATGGCTCACCACTGGGACCGTCCTCCCGGTCCAACTCGTGTGCCATATGGTTAGAACTGAACAGACCTTTCGCATTGAAAACCAAATTCATTACTAAATTTATAATTTAGGGAAAGGGTTCACACAAACCGAGCAAATAGTCGACTCGAGTTGTGTCCAACCGATCGAACTCAGACTTGTCCTTAACATATCGGGCCTCCAGACCCCTGTCCTTCTTGTCTAAGAGCCAGCTCTCAATGAGATTCCTATTGTCGAGTCTGCGTCCGAACTCATTAGGTCTCTGGGGATCCCTTTCCAGAGCACTCATAAAATTTCTTCGGCCACCGCCCAGAATGACCTTTAAATGGAAAGGGAGGACAACAGTAGTCACAAAACAAATGATAATTAATTAGAAAAGAGAACTACATTGAGATTCCTTCCGGGCTCGTCCTCAACCAGTTGTCTGGCTATGTCTTTGCACAACCCTCTGGCGTTTTGGGAGAGTTTGCCATCGGTTTCCCAATACCTACTGGCGCTGTGCGAGTAAAGGGCTGCCGGTGTTGCGTGAGTTACTCGGGTTGTCGTCACAATACCCGTTGACTTTCCTATTGATATATGCGTTGAAAAATCATTTTATCAGAACTTCTGTTTAATTTCATTACTCTTATATTCAGTGAACTATAGATTGAATTCATCTCTAAGTCTATCGAAATGTCACTAAAAATATTTTTCGACTGTTTTTAGTCTGAATTTCATTTTGAATATGAATTTTGTTATATTCAGGACTTCATTCCGATTCACTTATTATTATTATTTTATTAAATTCTTCTGAATATAAAAATTGTTTGTTTTTTGAGTCAGAAAAATAGATAACATGTTTTGCACATCCCTTGCCTTAATATTGACTTCTATTCACTTAACTGAACAAGTAGAGTTTTTAATTTGAAAATATTTACTCAACTTTTTTCACTGAATGGCAGGAAAAACATCTTTTGTTTTATTGAAAACAATTTCAAAATTCAAACAAAACATAAAAGTCTTCAAAACTTTTTAATAAATCTCTTCCGAAACAAAACAAAACAAATACTAAGAAATCAAATTAAAGTCTATTTTGAGTTAACATTACATAAAAATTACACAAAACTGTTGGGAAATGTCATTAAATTAATTAGAAATTCAAATAATTTATTCTAATGTTTGCTCAAAAAATGTATTAAATATAAATAATTTTCGAGAATTAAAAGCCTTAAAGAAATAGCGAATCCCTTTCCCTGGGAATGACTGAGCGCTCAGCACACAAGTCATGTCACCGAATATTCTGTACAATTAAAAGACTGTTTGCTATAAAAACCATTGTTTATGGCAAACATTTACGTAATCCCCGGGAAGAGGACTCAACCGAAAGAGTTATCATTAAAATTGAAGTCATTTTCTGGGAATCGTTTAAAAACAAAAATTCATTGAAATTCTTATCAAATAATTCAATGAATTTTCGCATAATTTAATCAAAAGATTAGAAACTTTTCATCTAATCTGAAGAAATCTTACGAAAGACGTGAATAAAACTTAAGATTAGGTCCTCTGTCGCCTACTCCTCTCCCTTTTGATGCCGTTTATGAAATCCTTTGTTAATCTGATTCCTATAAAACTCTTTTCAATTATTAAATGTCTTATTATTTTCTATACTTTTATGGTTTTGTTGTATAATAATAGACTCTTTCAGAAGAATTGATTAATTCTTGAGCTAAACGTTCTCTGAGTTAATACCTTCTTCTTGAGCCCAGTCGGCGATACTCTTGACTCTTGAGCTGAACGACGACTGGCAGTCCTCGTAAATGCCATTTTGGTCCAAACCTATCGTTTCATACCTGGCCTTAACTCCATTGAGAAGAGCTGTAGCACAGGCTCCTGAGTCGCCCACTTGGCTGTCAATGTTGTATGTCTTGGGATTTGAAGAGTATTTCATTGATCAGGGTATTAAGCATGGACAATTTAATGACAGAATAATAGCTGAAGAAATTTATTTAAGCCGAACGTGACATTCAATAGGCACTCATTTTGTGGTAAGTGTCTGTCCTTTTCCTGAATTAATTTAATTTAAAAGAGTTATTTGAACTCATTTTCAATTTAAATTGCTCTTTGAATCTTGGTAATCCCCAAGTTGGTAATTTAAATTCTTAACTGTTTATTGACTTTTTTGAGTGGTTTCACTCAAGAGTTCAATGATTTTCAATTACAAGTCCTTATTATTGAACATTCAGCTCATCTTCTAAGTCATGAAAAGACAATTAATCAAGTTTATATTTATGATCTTGGTCAAATTGACATTAGCTCAAATCGAAACGCTATAATAAATATCGATTTGAGGCCAAAGTTTTCAAATTGTCTTTTATGTCATTATATGGAAAATGTATTTCCATTTCTGGCCATACCTTCGAGAGTGCAATATTAGGGAAGCGATCAAATGAGAGCTGATGCTCTTCCCCACTAAGTCCCAGCTGCTGACCCCTCATAATCCTGGCGGCTGTGACTGTCGTAATACCCATTCCGTCGCCAATGAATAGTATTATGTTTTTGGCCGCAGATGTCAACCCATTTTGGGGTTCGTCGCCGATGTTCTTCAGAAACACAGACTTTGCCGATTCATACCAATGGGAACGGTCTATAAGAGCACAGAATAAGACAAAAAAAACCAAAAGATATCAAGATTATTGAAAAACGAAAGTTATTTCTTTTAATAAATATTTCAAAAGATTTCTGTTTTCGAAAAACAACGGAAAAGAAGAAAATCTTTTAACTATTGATTGAATTGAAAGACAATAAAAACGTCTTTTGATATAAAATATGATTCAAATGAAAAAAAGGAAGAAATACTTCAGTAGTTTGTCATAAAATTTTATGAGAATCTGCGTTATCTCTATATCTTAAATGGTATGGAGTTGTGCTCCAAATGACAACATATCTGACCAAACAGTAGTCATATATAGCCATTGATTTGAAAAACTGAGAGCACAGGAAAAAGTGTTTGTTTTTATGTCTTTCCTCCGACTCCTCTCTCATGTCATGGCTTTAGTCAAAAGAGTGGAAACTTTTTTGAGAAACAATTTCACAGATGTAACGGTCAGTGGAGAGTATGAGAGGAAAAGCCTCGCAATATCTATATGTGCTGTGCACTCAACCCATCAATCTGTGTATCCCTTTCGTTGATGTATTTAATTAGTTTTGGGGTCGGAGTCCTACGGAAAGTCCAAAACTGTTTGACATATGAATTGACACTTCGATTATCGTCTGACAAATTCAGAACTGATTTCCAACTGATATGTATATAATTCAAAGGAGGAAAGGGATGCCTGGCCTCAGATCAGAGAACTCATAAACTTTACGTTAATTTTAATGTTTAAGGTTTTGATTGTTTATATTCTGAGCAGAAATTTTGTGGCAAAGAGTCTGTTATTCTTAAGAGACATATGTTTTTCTCCGACAAATAATATATACTAAACAGTCGATTGACTTTAACTTTTGGTTATTCCCTCTCTTATTATAAATCCAACGCAAAATTACTGGAACGGTGTAATCTCATCAGAATAACGGCGTATGGCTTCCCCCTCAGTATTACATTAATTACTGTCTCCGCAGGCGATATGCAGTTGAGCGCAGAATATATGAGATTTGTTTTTATTTGTTTCGTTAATTACATTCACAGAATAATTTTGATTCTGGTTAACATGGGATCTCTCTCTCTCTCTCTCTCTCTCTCTCTCTCTCTCTCCGCTTAAAAATTTGTGGGAATTTTTCAATTAATATAATAAATGATAGAAATGTTTGCATTGCTTGCAGTCAACAGAAATGGTGACAAAAAGATGAGAAATTATTTTCAATAAATCACTTCAATCACAACAATAGTATTGCATTCGTGTTCAGTATTTATGGTTTTTTGGATATAAATAAAAGTATTTCCACTTTTTATTATAGTATGGTATTCGTCGACAAAGTTTTCTCCAAAAAATAAAACCATTGAATCAAAATTTATTGTCTTTTGAAAGCTTTTTGTATTTGAAATGATTTTTTATTTTATACTTTTTTTCCACTAAAAAGAAATCACAGGAAAATTGTTTTGTGGGCGAAGTCATGGGTTTTCACTCAGAATAGGGCACAGAATAATAAATTGCAGTTTTATTCAAATCATAACCTATTGATAACTAAAGGTTTCGTTGAAAACATGGTTTTGATAATTGATATCAAAATTCAATTTTCTTAACAAAAATTCTAAAGTCTTTTTTGAAAAATTTGATTATAAGAATTATGCAAGCTGTTATCCATATTTTAAACTTACCTTGGCAAGTGTATATTTTCAAGTTTGAAATCAGCAAGATGTACTTAAACAAAATTTTTATCCAGATCATTTTGGAAAAGAGAAAACCAATTCACCCAAAACGTTGATACATTTTCCAACAAATTTTAAAAACTGAATTTCACTCAAAAGGCGAACACAACTGAACAGCACATCATAACTCAGACACACATTTGTTCGAAGGCCAGAGAGTTATGATCTCTTGTATTGAAAATCATTTTGAAAAACGTTTTTCTCTTCTCAGAAGAAACAGAAGAAGAGATACTTTTTATTCACATTTGGAGTCAAATAGCATTTGAGAGACAAAACAGAAGAAGAGAACCAAAAACTAAACCCAATTGCGATTACAATGTCTTATAAATAGAGACGTCTTTCTGTTACAGACATAGCACTCAAGACCTAAAGCCACAGCAATCTGTACGGTAATAGTCTGAAGGTCTGGCAATAGTTGTGTTCAGTTCACCACTCATTTACTCAGTTGTTGTTTCAGTCTCTCAATCGGCGGCCGTTTATTAGCACTGCGTTTAACATACGGTTACAGAAAAATCAAATGTTTTTATATCGACTTTTGCCACAAATATAAGCAAAACTCAGGCCTTAAATGCATTTCCAGACTCACGCGTTCTCTCTCTCTCTCTCTCTCTCTCTCTCTCTCTCCTCGTAATAAATAACAGACAACTAATTCATTATGTGTTTGTCTTAACTAAAAGTTTGCATAAACTTAAAGTCTATATATCTTAATATCTGTGCAATAAGTCATTATTCTGAGCGCAAAAAGAAAGTCAATTCTGTGCAGAAATCTACTGATAGTTTGTTTTGCTTTGAATTTCAAAATCAAATAAATTTCTTCAAAATTCTTATGAATTTCTTCAATTTCTTTGTGAAAAAAATCGTTTAATCGGAAAATCTGTTTCATCTGTTCATTAATTTTTTGCTCAGAATATGGTTTTCTGTGTTATCTTTAGGTTTGAAATGAAATTATTAATTAGTTTTTATGTTTTTCAACGATCTCCTGCTTTGAGAGGACTTCCACTCCTTTTCTAAGAATAACCCCTTTTTCAGGAAAGAGTCGATTAATTGATTAAACAGTTTATCAAAACATTTATTTGTTTACTTTCGCCGATATTTTTCATTGTATTTGAGACTTAATCCAGACTTCAATCCATTGAAAAAGTCAATGACTTCTTCAGAAAAGATGAGAAAAGAATAAAAAATTTAAAAATCAATTCAAATATAATCCAAAGAAACAGAGAATCAAAGAAAACAAACATTCATTGAATTCCCGATAAATTTGATTGAAATTCAATTCTTCGGAGAATTTGTTTTTCAATGATTTTCAACAAAAAACTATTGAAATAAATGAAATGTTTCGTCAGAATTGAGTTTTAGTTTTCAATTTCTTTAGTGAAGAGAAAATCATTTCGTTTCAATTGATTGATAAATTGTTTTGATATTTCATTTCTCTTCAGCGGTCTCTCCCTTTGTATCCCTAACCCTCTCTCTAAGTCAAAGTCAGAAGACATTCATTTCAGTCAAAGTCTTAACAATTGAGTCCCAATTCTTATCCCATTTTCGTTTCATTTGCCAAAAATCTTAAGCCTTTTTTCAGAGTTTTTTATTTTTCAAATCAAAAGACATTTCTTTACTATTCATTGAGAGGAATAAAACTCAGAATAAAAATAAGAGTAAAGCAAAAAATAGGTCTAAAAAAGAAGAAAATTAAACAAAAATTTCTTTCATTTTCAGGCAAACAGTTTTCCGAAGCAATAATTTTTAAGTCCATCTCTTGATGTGATTGCCTCTCATTTTTCATCCTCTCTCTCTCTCTCTCTCTCTCCTCTCCTCTCCTCTCCTCTCCCCTCTCTTTTTTCTCATTCTCTATCCCTCTCTTCAAATGAGTCTTTTCCTTAATTTTCATTTGTTTTTTCCGACGACTGTTTTCGAGTGCCTTTCCCTTCGAAATAAATTAGATTTTTATCTTGAATTTAGTGGAAAAATTCAAATCAATTTATAATTTTTAATTCAAATAGACAAACTTTACTCTCTTATCTAAAAATAAAATGAATACCTCTTTAAAACACTTACTGTGGATGTGATTAATGAGTTGTTAATCAATAATTAAATTCAATTAATTTCATTCAATTGTTCAAACAAAATAATCTTGGGTATTGCAGAAAGACCAAGAGCAGCTATACGTTAGATAATGGCAGAGAATTGTGGCCACAAGAGAGACATAAGATTAAGGATTCAGTTGCGAAACGAATCGCCAGTTTCTCTCATCCTTTGGTTTTCATCAGTTATTTGCTGTTATTTTGTATTCAAGTCATTGAATCCAATGAATAAAAGCCCAAAATTGCTGACACTTTGAGTCTAAAAACAATTTCATTGGCGAAACCTATTCTCTAACCCAATATCTAAACCATTTTTTATTCTGTTCTCAATTTAAGGCACAGAATATTCTCCAACTTTTTTAGGGACTGACATGTGATTTATTGCTCTGGTATTTGTTTTGTTATTATTCTTTGTGTAAATTTGTTGTAAGGATTTCAGTCTTATATTATATTTAAATAGATATTTATCGATAAGTCTCGAAAAGGATCAAGGTTCACATTTGAATTTCATGTTTAACCCTCGATCTGAAGGCTTTCTATGATAGGAAGTGCTTCAGAAACAGAAAAAAATCTGTCAATTCATACAAAATAAAAGGGAATCCATAAAAACATTTGTTATATCCTTTGATGAATAAAACTGAATCCATACAGAGTTTCAATCTAAGAGCACCATGGCTACATATTCTCTAACGTAATATTAACTTGAATAGATAAATCTAGATCTAAAACAATACGTCTAACAAAATATCCTGAGCTAAGTCAGTATTGAAACCTCAAACAATTAATTGAATACAGTATACTTTGCAAATGAATTTGAGTTGAGCAAGAGTACTTTGCTATTACATCAATTATTCATTAGAGAAGATTCGGATTTGATTTCAGCATTAATCCAATTCTTGGAAAATTATGATTTGATGACGAATTGGAAACGAATTGATGAAAAAAATGCGACAAAAAACTCTATTCAATGAAAAATTTCAAGAGAAAAGGGAAACAATTGATTATAAAAATAGATAACAAAAGTCTTTAATGAAATAAGATATTACTTACCCGGTGAGTGGCCAAGGCAGTATAGTGGATATGTGTGTGGGCATGCTTAATTGATAAATTCAGAAGAAACAGTTGCTGGAATCAAATGTCAATACATCGCATCTGATTAGAATCGAGTGCTTAGATTTAACAAATCAATTATTGATGAGATGTCCAGTGATTTCAAGATCACCTGGCTCACATAATCCTTTTCATTGTTTTCCAAGAACTTCTTAATCTAGAATCTCAATGACGATGAGCTGAATAAGTAATTCAATTTATTATTCAGATTACTTTTCTTCGTCTCAAAATCTTTTCTTGTGTTTCATTATACCTTTCCATTCAATTAATAACATTTGTATTATATCTCATTATTATGTTAATGAGAGGAAAGCCTTCCCTCTATCCTAACATCTCTTTCTATTCAATTTGTTTATTAAATTTTCTTTTGTTATATGTTTTTGAATATAAAAGACAATATTTGCCACAAATTTCAAAAACTAAAGATATTTTTTGTGACATTCGCTAAAATTTTGAAATTCAAGAATTCAGAGCTCAGGACAATCGACAGGTGTTTTCCAGTGCTTTGCATATGATTTTGCCTCAAATCACATGATTTACTAAATAATTGGTAATAATTTCATGAATTTTTCAGTGAAATCTCAATTGAATAGCTGTAGTAAATCTTTGGTTGCCTGGGTGATCTTTAATTTAATCTAGACTAATATGAAATTTCAAAATAAAAAAACTTTCCAAACTAATCTATCACATGAATAGAGCGGTGATTAGAATCCGGTTCATATAGTCTTTGGCTTTAATCAAACAAATCTATTCAATCTATTAATTGATTTGCAATTAATTTAATGAAAACAATTTATCCGATTTTTAATGAAAGAAAGTATATTTAGAAAATCAATAACAAAGTGATTACATCCCAGTCCTTGGGATTAACATATATTCTGTGCACTGGAAATACTGCTGACACCTCCACTCATAACTCTTCCCATTGTGTTATAGAGAACCCATTGTTTTCCTCAAAAAGAATTACTTCAGAAATTCTTTTATTCTTTAATATTATAGCAAAGAATTTGATGCTATTCTTCCCTCTCTGTTGAGTGAATTATATTCTGTCCTCTTATTGTTGAGTCAAACTCTTATGAAGAATCTGAGGCACAGAATCAGATATATATTATTCTGTTGTTATAATATCCTGTGCTCTGCCGTTAGGCACTACAGTTCACCAATAATCTGAACAATAGTTAAAATAGAAAAACAAATCCGAGAAATAACTTCCAAACAATGGTTTTGTCGGCAAATCCTTTCAAAAGTCGATTTAAATACTCGTTATTCAAACGTTTTATGTATGAATTCCTATTGAATTCATCTGTCATTAGTGTAAACTAATATTTGTTTTTCTTGTTTTCAATTCAAACATTGATTTTTCAAGAATCAAATTCTGAGCTCAACTTATTCTGTACTCCAAACTTATAAACAACTCACTTGAGTGAATCAATTGAGACAAACAATCAATAGATTTGAAGCAAACTATTCTTCAAAATCTTTTTAAAAGTAATTTTTCAAAAATAATTTCAATGGAAGATAAAATCATTTTTTGAGATTTAACCAAGCTCACTTCCGCAAATTTGATCCTATTGAAAAACCCCTTGGATTGCAACACTTCCTATAAGATATTAATTTGTGAAATGATTGCATAATTTCTATAGAATTCGTAAATAAAATATTATATTGAATTCATATGAAATGCTTTAGAGAAGAGTTTTTGATCCGAACGTTAAAATTGAATGTTTTGCTGAAAAAGCAAATTATATTTCAAACGAAAAATAACTAAAAATTTTTTATGAAAACTGACAGCAAATGACAAAACAGTCCATTGAATGGATTTCATTCTCAGAAGAACTGATCTGTGATTTTAAACGCATTTCAAATGAAAACGAGTGAAACTAATTTTGAAATATATTCTGAAAAAGTAAACCATTTGTGGAGAGTATTATACTATACTATAATAGTTTTTTTTCCAAATCTAATCAGTTTTTCAATACTTTATTGACTATTATTCTCAAAAGAATACTATTTTTGGTTTACATTTGTTTGAAATTCAGAAGAATTTTATTGAAATCCAATTCAAATCATTATTTATTTTTTCATTTAGAAAAATATTTGTCAAGATCAATTTTGACATATTTTTGTTACAAACTGTAATTTTTTAATCTAAACTGAAATTAGTCTTGAATTAATTCAATGTTCTAAGAATATTGGCATGAACTAGCCCACGCAATAATTTTAACCATAATTAACTTTTTGCACCTGACCTAGATCAATTTCAATCTTATTTTTCTCATTTAAATCTCATTATTTCCCCAAAATTTTATTTCAAACGCTTTTATCTAAAAAACGAAATAAATTGAAAAACAATTGGTTTTAAACGAAAATATTTCTGACGGCTATCGACGGCTTAAAAACAACTTTTAAATAAAAGTAAGGCTTATATTCAAAACACTTTTAACAAAAAACAAAACTTTATTTTTTTCCGAAACTTCTTTCGTCGGTGACTCTCATTCTGAGCGAAATATTCTGTGTTTTCGATAGGAATTTATCGCTATTTTAGTGTTATTTTTAGTTTAGAAGTTTTTCCTTCAGTTTTGCGGTCGAAGAAAAAAAAATCTTTCGAAGAGATTATTGAATGTTTTTGAGGATATCAGACCCTGAGCTGAGAGTTGAGGCGCAGACTCCTTATTCATTGGCATAACCTCACAGAATCTGAAACACCACAGAATCGCTGTTCGTCTCACTGTTGCGATCATACATATGTCTGAGCGCTTCCCTACAGTTTTTCCTTCGGTGTCTCTCCTCTCACAGTACGGGAGAACTCGTCATACAGTTGTAGAGAGAGGACAGGGATGTAGAGAAAGCATTAGTAAAAACAATTCTCATAAATATTTGTTTGAAACGAACAGAATATAACTCTCTGTTAAGGAAAAGTCTATTTGAAGAAACAGATTATTATTATAATTAAAATACTGTTTTTGCTTAACATTTGGTCCCATTTATAGAAATCAATGACTAATCCACTGATTCTCGACTCCACTCCACTTTTGTCATACATTGAAACGAGTTTTTCCTTCACTTTTCTCAACACTTTTTGATTAGTTTCCCAAACTTTGAAGAATTTGTTTAAAAAATACTTTCATCTCAAATGTGATAATTGTTTTCATCAGTCATACGATTGTTAACACATTTCTTGTTATTTGTTTTAAAGTTATTTTTCGGATGAAAAGTGTTACTAATTTTTATTAATTACTTATTAAAAGTTTTTTGTCGTTTAATATGTGATGAAAACCACTGAAACACATCCCAAATGAGCCAAACGTTAAATATTTGCCTCAAATCTCTTCTTATAATTTTGTTTCAATCAATTAATTTTGATTTACTGTCGGCACAAACGGTGAGACATTTTATTTGATAATCTCTTTGAGAAAAATACTAATGAATCGCATGTTTTGAATGTTAATTACGATTATATTTTTGATGAATTTCTTTTGAAATAAATATTTATCCAATAATTTATGGCTTTAGTGGGGATTAAGAAACCATTCGTTAAATTGTTTTTAAATAATACTTAAAATTCAATTCATTAGTGAAACAAAAGATAACAGAATTATAAAGTTTTCACTTTTTTTATGTGAAAATGTCTCACAAATTGGTTTAAAAGTAATAAAACAGTCGATTAAAACACATTTAAACAAAAATATTTGCAATGAATGCAAATCTCAATACGTTTTTATGGATTCTTTTTCTTCTGACAAAAAAAATTAATCTAAAAGTTATTTATTTCTCGTTTTTTTTCATCAAATATTAAACAAAATGCTTTTTTTTGCATAAAAAACTGAATTTTGTTTTTGATATTCATTTTATATTTATTTTACATATAATTCAAATCCAAATTCAATCGACCGGAAAGTCGGGTGAAGTCAAGGAGAAGTACTGTCGCACAGAATCCGGTTATCGTCTGCCATTTGATTGGTATGTGTTGGACACCTGTGCCCGTTGTTATAACTATATGCCGGCCACCGCTTTCAAAGACGATGTCAAATTCATGTGAGTCTATACCACAAGACATAAGACAAATATGAAATATAAATTAGATATTAGTTTAGTAATTGTTTTCCTCAAAAAAAACCAACAAAACAGAGGTTTTCCTCTGACTTTCAAAACTTAATGTATAAGTGTTTCATATCTGACATAAAAAGACGGAACAGAAGTAAGAAAAACAAAAACAATTTTTCGCTTCATTGCAATCAAATACAAATTAAATCATTTTTCGTAATATTGTGTCGAAAAGACACGTTTGTGAGGGACAGGCACTCAGACAACAGTTTTGCAATAAATTGTTGATTGCTTTCACTCCGTTGAAAGAAAAGTCATTTTTTGATTCCCTTAACATTACTCTTACCTATTATTCTGTGCCTTTTCTCAAGTGAGGGCTTACATACTCTCAAGTCATGAATACGTTATTAATTCCCATTAAATCCAATAATAAATAAGTCGTTTCTTGTAATATACCTCGAGTTTCGACACCTCTCTTAGCCCACAGATGTGGCGGACAGACATTAGAGTCGTAAAACTTATATTAAGATTATATACAAAAACTCATAGATTTGATACACAGACAGAAAAATAAAATTTTTGTAACCAAAACATGTTTTCAAAAGTATATCTTTTTAGGAAATATCCATTAAATTCAATAAAATTCACGTTTAATCCAGTTTTTCTGGATAAACACAATAGTTTATCAAGTTAAAAATCACTGGGTTTGGGCTCTTTTGAAAGGTTATCGGAAAAATACATTTCTTAAGAAAAAATATATTTAATTGAAAATTGAGTTTTCGTTTCAAAACAACTTTAATATTGAATTTCAAACGAAGTATTGATTTCTTTTGTATTGAAAAATGTTTTGAAATATTATCTAGCAAAGCACGTCAACTTGTCATTTCTCTTATAATATCAAAATTTGCATGATAAAACCGTTGATCTCGTCAACTAAAATAGCATTCAAATTGCACACTACTATACGTCAAATTATATAATCTAGCTCATTTTGAAGTTACTGTCAAAATATTGATCGTTTTATACCGTGAGCTAAATCATTAGGTTTATGATCATTAAGCAAATAATTGTTCTTGAGCATTTACTTTTTTTTCTTGAAAATTCTTAGGAAAATAGCAATTGATTTGTTGAATATATTCTTGGATTTCAAGTTCATTATCATATTTAATGAACTGTTTAACTACTTTTCATACAAAATTAGAAGGCCTTTTCAATACACAAATTATCTAGGTTCATTAGTTAAAATTAAATTAGTGACCATAAAATTAGCAAGGTAATAAGAATAAATTTTTGCAAAGAAAATAATTTGAAGTTTTTTTTCCTAATCTATTTGCCGATAAACCATTAACTCTATTGAATACTATCCATAAATCTAATCAAACAATTCCTCTCCTTTGTTGCCAACCAAGAGCTTAATTGTCCTGAAAATATCATTTTCGATGTTTATCTTTTTGTTCAATGTTTATGACAGGTTTTGAATACGTTTTTTGATTTATTACAAACAGTTTATGTTAACAATCGACTCATTGCCGACACAAATATATTATGTATTTATATATTGAAGTCATTTATAATAATTTTCATCTAATTTTCATTTTTGATGAGAAAGAGTTGCGACTATTTTTTCTCTCAATCATTCACTCAAAACAAAAGACAAATAGATTTAGAAGTTTGTTGAACTGAAAAATCAATATCAAGCAAAATTCTCTTAACGTAATCCGATATTTATCGAGTTATTATGTGCGACAAATGGGACCTAAAACTTATTGGGTATTGACTTTCGACACAAACAAATGTTTTTCTTATAGTCTATTTGCGTTCATAATATTTTCCTCGATAAGTACTTTTCGGTCTATTCTAGTCTTTCAAATACACAGAGAATTGAATAACAAAATACTCGAAAAACTTGTCAATCATTACTCACTTCATCCCTGAGTGAGAGATCAGAATAAAAATTGAGTCAAAACTTTTTGACAATTTTTCAATTCTTGGAAAACATATCCATTAGGAAACACATCCCATGTGTTCAACAGATCCCCTCTTCTCTATTCGGTTATGATTTTAATAAAACTGAAAAATATTTTTTTTGTCAAAACCCTTATGTGACTCATATATCGTCTGAAGTGACGGGTCTTTCAAATTAAACTTTTACTCTTATCTCCGTTTCTTAACTCTCTGTAAAAACCCTTCAAACGATAAAAAGTAAACTTTTTTTTCTACACTAAACCTGGATATTAAATATCAAGACAAAGATTACCAAGCTATCCAAGAATCATATTAATATCAAGTTGTTTATCTTGAACATTCCATATTTAAAGTGTACTATAAAAATTTTAATCAGAATCTCAAAGAATGTATACATAATTCAGTATTTGATTAAAAACTTAGATATCATTTTGTATATCAAAAGATGAGATTCCGATAGAAATTCAATTTTAACAATAATTTTGAAGAATAAATTCCTCATTCAATGCATGGATTTCCACTTAAAACCCTTTCCATTCTTCAACTTATCTTTTTGTTTTGAGAAATAGTTTTAAAAATTGAATTTCAAAACTCTCTTCACTTAATAATTCAAATTTCTCTTGAATTTGAAACCAACTCTCGAGAGTCTCTTAGAGTACAACTGGGGCTCAGATTTTTACTCTCAGTTTATATGAATTTTCATTACAATTCAATTCAATAAAGACATTACCATCGATGCAGACAATGATGGGCTATTCGTAGTGGGCTGGCAACTGGTGTACAAGAATAGCATTCTTGGTATAAAATCCTAGTTATCTATTGTAACAAAATGTTGTTATCTTTTCATTTCGGGGAAACATTTGAAATATTAATTCAATTCATAAATTATTAATCTGTTGTTCCGAAAGAGGAGTGAATTTTCTTCTGAATTAATATAAAAATCTTCGGAAATGAATGAATTGTTTTTCGTTTTCATCAAAATTTCGGATGAGATAGCGATAGATCGGTTCGAGTGAAGAAAAAAAAACAAAACATTTTTCATTGAAATTCATTGAAAACCAAAATTATTTTTTATCGTTTTGTGATTAAATTTGAGAATATCCTGATTATAAATCATGACATTAACTGTTTTGAATCGAAATATATAAATTGGAAGTTTGTCCCTGCAGGAAATTAAATTTTACAGAATTATAGTCTTGTATAATTTGATAAGAAAGAACAAAAATCAAATTATCAAGCTAATAATAACAAATAGGATCTTTTCAAATAACAATAAGCCACACACAAGGGAAGGGAAGGGAAGGGATCTCTTAAATGACATCACAATGAAAACGAAATAACTGTGCGATTCAGTGACAGAGCAATACATACATAAATCTGTACGACTTTTCGCCCAAACAGTTGTTACGAAACATAGACTAAGAGACTAATGAATAAGACATGAATTGAGTGAAAATTTATTTTTGTTTTGATTTTCTGTTTTCTCTTATTTTGTTTTAATGCCATTCGTAAACCATTTCTCGGTTTTTGATTTTCCTCACTTTCGATATCAAAAACTACTTTTGGTTATTATTATCCATAACTTCACTCATTTGGTGGTAATTCTTGAGATTAACTGCAGATTCAGAGCTCATGATTGGGTGGACAGCCATCAGTGAAAAGGGATAATATTTTTATTAAAGTTTAGACGACCAGAAAATTAAAGGAAATGTTTCTCTATTTAAAATTAGTGCCAAATGTTTGACTCAAAAGAAAACTTTCCATTAGTTTCTTATTATTGCAAAACAAGTCTTCAAAGAATATGAAGAAAAATATTCATTGAATTTAATGAAAGCGAAAAAAGTTTTGTTTAGTCTTTTTTTCCTCTAATTTTTTTACGACAAATGCCTAATCCTTAGCTTCGGGTTTGAGTTATAAATAAATTCAATTACAAGACTGAATGCGTTTCTCAACCTTTAAATAAATGATTATTAATTAAATTATAAGTTTATAGTTAAGTGTTTGGCCTTAACGGACAGACATACAGTCTGTATGTGAGCCGTAAATAGATATGACATTAATTCAACAAAAAACGATACGAAAGGAATACATCTTTTCCTTAAAGAATATAACACACAAATCGACGAAAACATTACTATTATTAGTAAAATATATTCATATATTAAGCGATAGGTTAATGATATTCGTGTGAATCGATTCATGGATTTTATTGCTTTCATTGAATATCTTAAGACTTTTCTCGAAATAAGAATAAATCAAATTAAGAAAAATGAAAATTAGATTCAATGCCAATACTAATCAATCAATTGATTCAATTCTCAGGTGATTTTCAAAGACATTCAATGAATTTTTAATGAATTGACCAAAAACTTTGCAGAACATCATGTACAAATATTGGAAAAACTGGTCATTTTTCATTCTTAGTTTAATCTATTTCCAAAAAAATTCATTAAAAATTCAATGAAATATTCAAAACATTATCAAAAATTCACGTCTGATATGAATACCGGAGTTATTGATATAGAAAATACTTTTTGCATGTTTTCGGAGTAAAACACCTTTTTCTCTGAATTTTTTCTTTGATTTATTTATTTTCTGCTTTTATTACATGTGATTGAGATGAGAGCCGTAAAGTCAGACCGTATTACAAGAAATGACTGTTTATTTTGCGTTATTTGATTTGATGCCGGAGTTGTCAGTCATTTTCAGCAGCCATTCCCCACCAGTGCCTGGATTTAGGGATTCTTAGTTTAGCCAAGTTTCCTCTTGCAATACATACATTATTGGCTTTGATGTCATATTTTTCCTGAATTTGTTTTTTTCAATAAGAAGTTCAGCGGAAAAAACATTGACTTCTGATACGAGACTCGAAACTAATATAAGAGAAATGTTTTGTTTTTTTTCACACTTTTACTCAACACTCGACTCAGTCGATAGTTAAGGGGATTAGTGTTTAACTCGAATTCCAAGCCTTTTTCGGGGGCAGACATAAGTTTGGCGACGATCGCACTTAGGCTTATTGATCACCTTGATGAAATTGGTTAACTTCCAGACCTAGTTTTCCACAAAAAAAAACTGATTCAAAACATTGCATTACATAAAGACATAAAAATTTATCCAAAAAATTGTTCAGAAAATTGACTAAAAAAGCCATAAATTTCAATAAAATTCTTTCACAAAATATTCTGAGCGCACAGAATAAGTAATGTAATAGAGAAATGTAATCCATTCTGAGCTCCATTTCTACAAATGTAAGGAATATCAAGAATTCAAAGGGAACACCACTTTTGATATCTAATGATTGATGATTATTATGTTTTCAATTAAGGAATAACAACTACAAAAACATAACTATAAACACAACTTATAGTTAATAGTCTTTAAAATTATCGATCATTTTATTGAAAGCTTATTCCGATATACGGCTTAACCCCAGATTCGATATTGACTGCCAGTCCTCTGTTGTTGTTATGGAATTTTTGGGTCAAAATCTGGGGTTTTCTCGAGAAAAAAAACTAATCTCTTGATTAATACGAGTTTAGGATTGGATTATATTTTGGTTTTTGATGTCAGGGTTAGACAGGGATTCTGAAAACTTACCTTTACATTAACTTCCAGAACATTCTTGAGTTATTAGCTTGATAATTTCTAATTAAGATCCTGAATAATACATTGGACCTAAGTGACCATGGTCATCTCTGAGATGATTGATCCGCTGATTACTCAAATTAAATTCAATGCAATCATGTGCTAAAACAATTGGTTTAGTAGTTTATGCTCTTGGCATTTGACAGGGCGTATTGAAGAGGCAATTATTTTCGATCAATTGCATCACTATTTCATTTCGGAGTAGTTTTTAGTTTCGAAAAAAAGATAAAATGTTTTATTTTCAGTAACTTTACTCTCGAAACAAATGATGAGTCGTTTGACATAAAAGCCTTACCCCTATTATTGTTCACTTAGGAGAAAGAGATGAACAAGATAGATTTGATGCTTTTTTCTAATCTAGATCAATTTGGCCGACCCTCACATATGATTTAGAAAACTTTTCAGGAAATTACTTTCAAAATGACTTTATTTCAATTATCGAAAATTCGTAAAGAAAATGATCTTTGTCAAAACAACAAGATTATTTTACCCACCGATCCCCACATATAAATACAATGGCAGAGACACCCGTTGTCTCTTAACACTGGACCCGACGTCTGTCTGCTATTAATGGTTCGCTAAATGTTAGACTCAGTTCAGAATCGCTTTGAAAATGAAATTCTGAGTCAAATATCGGAAATTAAATCTTATTTTCTGTTCTCTTCTTCTTCTCTGTGTCTGAGTTTTGGCTCAATTTTAACGCAAAAAATAATAATAAAATTGTGACTCAAATAACGATTACAATCAACCGACAAAAAAATCGATACCAGAAAACCATTTTCCTATTCCTGCCATTGAATTGACTCCGGGTTCGCTCAAAATAGAAAATAATTTATTGGGTTTTCATCTCTTCTGTGTTTGCAATCCTTTTAATAATAGGAATAATTCAATAATTATTTTCATAGTTTTTTGTGTCAATTATTGATTAGCTGTTAATATGAAAACTTTTTATTCTTGCAAATAATTATTCTGAACAAACAGATAGAGATTCTGGCGAATCAAAAATGAAAGCTTTGCTTGTTTAGTCAATTTGAGTTGCCAATCTAACCAGTGCAAATTAACAATTCAAACGTTATGCTAGATCAAATATTTGCACAAACTTAATTGGATGAGTTTAACTGGTTTATCTAGGTTCATTTTGATGAATCTGAAGACCACTCGTTCAAATCTACGTCATTAGATGAGTTCTCAAAATAACCTAGTTAATATTCTATTAAGCTAATTCGATTTTCCACTAAATCGATTTTTTAATCATGGTAATTTCCATTTACAAAACAGATATTTCGAGTTTGGTAAATTAATGGATCTGGCTAACAACGCGTCGTACTACTCAAATGACACGTATCAGATATCTAAGACATTTATCTCACCAAGCATGATAATCAAATGGCAACAGTGTTGCACAGGTATGCCTTTTTTCAAAACTAAAAATAACT
Source organism: Tectocepheus velatus (assembly GCA_034700625.1). NCBI lineage: Eukaryota > Metazoa > Arthropoda > Arachnida > Sarcoptiformes > Tectocepheidae > Tectocepheus > Tectocepheus velatus. Next base: position 47,420 of record JAQIXV010000218.1, read on the forward strand.
TATTTTTAGATAAATTTTGATTTTAATACATTTTCTAACAAAAATTCCAACAAAAAAACAAAAGCCTTTTGTGTATCAGTGCTGTCGTTGTCGAGAAGGCTGTCCACTGATAACGAGTGCACAGAATAAAAGCGATAATAAAAAAAGATTTTAATTAAAAATAACTTTTACTTTCTATTCTTTATTCTGTGCGTTAACCGACAGATGCTGTTCACTGTTGTCTGCAATCACTTCAGCATTACAAAGAACCCGAAGGGGACGGCCCACAGACGTGCCCCCGGACTTGGGATGGATGGTCCTGTTGGGCACATGAGGCACAACCGGGTGAACTGACGCGTCAGTCTTGTCCTAAACACATATATTGGCACCAAATAGTGCCTCCCTGTAGAGGTATGCCTTCACTTTCAAAACCTTAAGAAATAGTTTGATTACAAAACAGAGAAAAAAAGACAACACTTATAACATGTGATGTGCTCTGAAACGCACAGCCACTCCACTATCGCTTCCAAGAGATTCCAAGTGTTTTATTGCACTTAACTATTGATTACTTTCCCATAAAATTAATGTTTTATTGAATCCGATCCTAATGTCAGACAAATTAAAGGCACAGAATATTCTGTTCTCTCATTCCTCTCCCTTTCCATTGAAAAGGCTATACAACAAAACAGTGTAACTCAAGTGGCCATTGGTTTAGTCAGGGGTCAGGCAACGAGTGGACCAATTATTCCATGTGTGCCAGGGATGACGTAAGTATCAGATTATAATTACCTAGATGACTGATTTTCACCAATTGCCAAGATGACAAAACTTTTTTTAATATAGATATTTGTCGGTCGAATGCGATACTCAATCGTTACAAACGTAATATCGATGTGTACTCTAATCCCTGCCCTCTTGATATTCGGTCACTACAAGTAAGACATGCCTTCAGTTGATTAAAACCAAGAGATTTATAGGTCTGTCCACTCGACTGAGCGGACGGAGAGACGTACAAACCGTCTGTTTTTTTTTCTCATAACTAAAACAAATATGAAAAACAATTGACGAATAAATAACTCAATTATCGATAGCTTTTCGATTCGCTGGAGATTTGTTACAAAAGACTATAAGTTTAGTTCAGTTTTTCTCATCTTTTTCTCCGAAAGACTCGAACCTTATGTTCAATAAATTGAATGAATTTTTTTCTTCACTTTTTTCTATGGATTTCTTATTTTTATCGACAATTTTCTATATTTTTTCTGCAGGAATATAATGTTAGCAACAATTTTGTATCTGAGAAATAATATTCTGTCCTTTTCTAAGAAAATTTTCGTATTTTCGCTTCTTTTCCTATTAGTCGATAGCAAAGGGAAACCTATTTTTAAAGGGGTTCTCAGATTTCAAACCCATTTCAGTCGGTATTCATTTCGAGACATAGTTTTTGTTTCTCTGAACTATAAAACAAATGACTGATAAGTTTTCAAAGAATTTCAATTAATATCTCTTCCAATGAGACAACCGCTCAGTCATCTGAGATGATACTAATTGCTCGCTCATTTGAAAACACAATTAGCTTGCTGGTAATATTAAACTTAAATTGAAAACAAAAGCAATTTAATATAAAGTCATTTAAAAAAGATTTTCTTGAGTGAAAAAAAACATTATTACCAAGAATTAAGTTCTCAATAATACCAATATTACTACATTTTCATACCCTGAGCATGGCATCTCTGAGAACTCAATTTAAATGATTTTAATGAGATTTTTTTACGTAATATCAAAAATAATTTTAAAATCAAAATATCAAAAAGATTATTGAAATTCCAAACGAAAAGACAGAACAGAATATTATAATTGGAGGACAGGGTTCTCGAAAATTCCTCAAATAAATAAATTCATAAAAATATTAAAATTAAAATCTGATAAATATATAAAATTAAAAAAAAACTAAATTCCAACTATCCAGGCAGTTATCAACTGTATCCCGGATACGTTTGCACAAACATCTGTTCACATCCCTGTTCTTCTACGCCCTGATCTCATCTCTACTTAAATGGCATTTACTGACGACCAGCCAATCGGGCCGTTCCTCAAACGCGTGGCTGACATCGATATGCCTTTTGTTGTCTATTCTGTTGCGTTACTTCAGGTCAACCACCTATTTATGGATGTTCAATGAGGCACTTTACCTTCATCAATTGATCAAGAACGCTTTCACTCAGCCTCCACTCACTCCGCTCATAGTCCTGGCGTACGTATTGCCGGCCGTCACAACACTGTCTTATATATTAATAAGAGGGCTGACTGACGGCCTGACCATCAGCTCAACCGATCCGCTTGTGTCTGTCGGAACTTTAAGTCTGTCCCTTCAAAATGTCAGCCAATCGTCAGTCAATTCTTTGGATAATTCCTATTCCGGTGAAGACATGAGTGATATCGTCGATAGTCAACAGTCATCTGATCCCTACTTCTCGAACCTAATGGAAGTGTTAGACAAACACGCGTCAGAAGACTCTTCCCTATTCGAAGAGGACAAGTGCTGGTTAATGCCATCCCCCAACTCCTGGCTGGAGTGGGTCATCAACGCTCCAAACTTAGCCATACTTATCGTAAGTCAGGCCGTAATCGGCAAATAATTTTTGTTTGTCTTCAATATTGTCTAAAAGAGAGACCAGAAGTCGATTTCAGTTATCAAAAGACTAATACATTTCCATTAGTTTTTGTTGTATCGCATTTCACTCACAAACTCCCCTTCCCTTGAAAATGGATCTCGAATTTAGTTCTATTTATGTTATTTCTGAACAATGGCTTTCCTTCGACCCTTATATAGTTTGAGCCAAGTATTTCCAGCTTGAATAACAATAATCAGGGTATAATTTATCGATATTTCATTAAATACGAGCCAATCCGAGTTTCGGTTCCATAATAAACGGGTTCTAAATATAAACCATTTCTACAGAAAATTCTCATCAAATCTATAACTTTGTTCAGCATTTTATGTCATTTTGCTCAACATTTAATGATCAGGGTAATAAAAATACATAACAAGCTACTTTTCCATCCAATCGATATTATGAGGTCTGTGTCCATCCCTGGCCTTTCATCGCAGAATTAGTACTAAACATAAGATAAATGAATCAAAACAACGATTATTTCGTTTTAGTGTTAAATACAATCGTTTTGGTTGTAATCAAAGCCAACAGGTCTTTGCGATTCACTGCTTATTCTGTGCCTATTCTGTGCTCTATTTATATACGACAACAAACACCAGAAGAATAACGAAATAAAACAATCGATTATTCTTGAGATCAGAGTCAGAGCCACAGACAGATAGAAGTGGTAAACAATTGGGGAACAGATATAACCAAAAGACAGAGAAATAATCTTTAATTAGATTTCTTTGTGTATATCCTCTGACTGTATATCCAGTGAAACGGGAATTCAATTTGTTTTTCGTCAAATGATTTTCAATCCTTCGCTCATTTAATACTGATTTTCAGACACCGAATATTAGACACTATTTCTAATCAAATGAATTGCAATCAAATTCTTATCACAAGAATAATGTCCACCACTTCTCAGCACAGAATGAGTGAACGACTGATCCATTTGTTCCAATCAATTGAAAGCAATGTTTTATTACAAGAGTTTATATTCAAATCAATGCCCAAAAGGTTTTCATGGCTTTAATTAATAGCAATTAATTTGATTCGCGTTTCAGTACTGCTGAGGAGAGCCTCCAAACATGTGTTGAAAACCCCCACAAAAAAAAGTTTTAGTAAAAGTGAAAACAAGACTTTAATACAGAAAACACTGACATCTAATTAAGAGCACAGAATAAAGTGGAAAAGAGTACAGAATTTTTTCTCTTCTAGCAATTAATTCTTAAGGCGTTTCAGTGACACTGATTTGCATTAAAACAAACTTTCTATACACAAAACTATTGATTCAATTAATTTCCACTGTTGTTAATGAATTGCATGAATGAGTGGCTAAACCTTTTTTTAGGGAATAATTTTCAAGAATCTATTCACTTGTTCAACAAGAAAGTCATTAATCATGGCATGAATTTGCAGAAAAATCTCAGTTTCTGTTGAAGTTATCGATCGGATGAACACAACACTTGTGGTGTACTTATTCTGAACACTCAATTCTCTGCTCGTAATTTAGGCTAATTGATCTAGTTAAAAGTGTACTTCAGTATGCTGAACTACCCTGCTAAGTTATGTTCAGAGAGATATGTATTAACTTTTCATACAAAATTGATTTGTAGCTAATTATGTTATATTTTGGCTACAATTCAGTTAAATTGCTTACAAACCAAAAAGTCATTAATTATCCAAAAGAAACGAGCATGGTAATTGATAGTTTTCAAGTTATTCTTATTTTATTCTTGCAATAAATAAGTCTTTTGATGAATAAAAGACATGAGATATCACTTGAGTTCAGATCGATATTTATATTACAATGTTTTGATTCTTTTTAATACTTCAATTATTTTTATAATAATTTATAATTTCAGTCAATATTTTTGATCTGAGATGTGTTTTACAGAATGAAAACTAAGAGAAGAGAAATCGCCCGAAACTATCATTAATTAATGCCTTTCCTGTATATCCATTAAGGGCTCAGTTTTAATGCCATTAATCATAGAAAATATATTTTAGTTTTCATTAGTTTTCAACAGAATTATGAAATCTCTGTTCAAACGAATGAATCCCTGAATAGTTTTTTTTGTTGAGGAAATGCAAGAATCAAATGAGTTATTTATAACAAGAATAGTACAAGAATTAAGACTAAAAACCAACCCGGCTCTAATTACATCTGGCTGATTTATCAGTCAATTAGCCATACATTAGAAGGAAATGCTCGTAAATCTATCATGTTAAAAAGGTTTGGCAGCTTTCCATTGATTTTTTTATTTTTGAACTCATCTGAATACTAATAGATATCAAGAAAATCAAAGCATACTTTTCATTCAAATCAATGAATTCAATGAATATTTAATTTATTGAAATTACAAATTGAGAGATAAGCATGCACGAATAATTTCAAATTCATTTAATCAGTGTATTTGTTGATCTTTTCCTTTGCTCTATTTCACTCAAATTAGCTAGATAATCTATTAAGAGCCATTCTAAATTGAATATTTATATATGAAAAGCCATTTTCAATGATTATCTTATTTTTTTGACCAATAAATCAATTATTTATTTGTTTTTTATTCACATAAATAGAGTCAAAAACAGTGAAAGACTTAAACTGAGAGACGTTTTTCAGTTCATATATTTTTATTGAAGTTTTGCTTTTTATTTGAGAAAAACATAAATAACTTTTGAAAATATGATTTTATTTTATTTTTTTTGGATCGTCAAAAAAATGTACCAAGCTCATAAATACAATGTTTTTGAAGCATTAAATCACTTTAAAATTGATGTCTCCGTCGATAGTCAAACAGTTTTTCCGTATATTTTCATGAAAAAGGTTTTTCCCATTATTTGATATGAAAACAGATTCTGAGCAAAAATATTCCTTAAATACTAAATAAAAATATCAAAACATTTATCTTTTTAGACAAAGTGTTGACATAAATCCAGATTTGAGAAACTTATTAATGCTTTTTACACTTTTCACATATCAGTGCTCTTTCTGTTTACCACAAAATTGATGAAAAACAAAATGATTTTAATCTTTTCGTTTGGAAAACAAGAATTTGTTTTTTCAAAAATCAGTTTCAATGAGTACTTTATTTGACTCATAAATACCAGAAATAAGTCTTAACTACAGTTTGGAATCAATTGTAATGTGTGTCTAAATGAGTGGCAAACCTTTCCCTTTTTTGATGGCTTTCCCTTCTATTCAAAGAAATTTACGATCCATTAAACCAAAAGAGTATTTTTCAGCCGAAAATAAGACCGAAAAATCTTTTGCCTCTAATATTGAATTCAATTTATAACTGAATTCAAAAATCTTTGTAAAAAACTTTAACATTAAATCTATTTTAAGGAATACTTCTTTTCCATCAATACTTTCCTCACATTTCAAGGAATAAATTTCTTTCTAATTCTCTCCTTTCATATCAATAGGGGGTTTGAGTAGGGGATAGGTATTCAAGAATGCAAAGAACTATTTAATACTTAAAGTGTTTTCTCATGTGTTTACGATTTAATGCACAGAATAATCAGAACCAAAACCAAACCCTGTGTTTAACATAAGTAACAATTTATTGATTCATATAATTATCACAAAAATCTATTAATGGCTTCTAATATGTGGCAACAAATATATATATATATATATATAGTTTTCTTTCTATGACTTTCTCCAAGATGTTGGTTATGAGGAGCACAGCCTCACAACAATAAAAGAGGAAAGGCTATCACCAAAATTAATGTAAAAGGGCTCAGACATCAGTTAACTATAGTAATACTAATTGTCTGAAAGGTTTATATAATTTAATTATTTTACAATCTTTTGGGTAAACTATTTTCATAACTTATTCATTGCATCACTGGAGAGGAAAGGGAAAGGGAGGCAATGGACAGTCAATTAGCTTTTAAATGATATGTGAGTTTAGTCTATAATAAAAAATAAATGACTTAATTCATTGTCTTTTCACTAAATTATAGCCAATAGTAATGCTATAAATAAGAAATAAAAAGAAGTTTTTTGCATTCAATTTGGAAATTGACTCATAGTTTAGGTCCAAAACTATGGCACAAAAAACTGCCGAAGAATATGTCATTCCATAAGAATTTCATAAACAATGAGACTATAAACAGGAAATTCTTTATGACATCCCATTGAACAGAATATTTGAATTAAAGCTATAAATTCAGACCTTTTATGTGATACTTGTCTGATGGCTAACTGACCATAACTCAAATTCTATATCTATTACATGCTTATATGTGCAAGAGCCCCACTTTAAGCCATTTACTAACCATTTTCAAAAGGCTACCTTGCTCACAACCTTATTGCGAAATTCATAACATTCTCATACATTTTAATCAATAAATTCTTGTTAAGATTTTGAATACAATAGCTTGGTCGATCAATAAATATTCTAAAATTTTATTCTAGGTGAACTGTTACTTTTTGTTCAAGCTGATTCACGTGCTTTGCAAGAAGGCCTCGTCAACAATGGGCGCGCAATACACAAACTCAGCCAACATTTCCAACTCTGGCGGAGCCATCACTCGCCAGAGCGTTGTTGTCTCACTCCGGGCGGCACTACTTCTTCTCCCTCTCTATGGCCTCCACTACCTGTTCGTTGTCTATAGGCCTCAAATCGAGTAAACAAAACAATTATTTTTTTATTTATTTCATTCATTCAAATCAAATGATAATAAATTCCTTATTTTGAGCCAAAAGTTGATTATTCTGAGCGAAACTCAAATAACTTCTTATTCTTCTATGGAATCAATTGTTTAGGAACTGTTGGATATCCGAAGTATACCATTATTTGTCGCTAACACTGGATGGCCTTCAGGGATGTGCCGTTGCCATCATATTCTGTTTCGCCAACAATGAGGTCAGAATAAATTGCACAGAATAAATTTAATACAAACAAAGAGATAAAAAAATGCTAGATCAAATTTTTATGTTAATGATAAATAAATCAATTTGCCGCACGGATACACTACTCATCGCATTCCCAGAGCAGCCTTAAATTTTTGACCATGGTGTAAATCATATTTCATATTATTATCAATTTGACCTTGCTCATATCTGCCGACCAATCAATTTCCTGGATATAAATGTCACAAATTTAACCTTCGTTACTGAAAATTGAAAGTTTTTGTTCATTACATCCGAGCCATTAGTTTAGGGCCTAAACTTTAGGCCAACGTTTAATCAACATCTCAGTGGGTTTTCCTCATAGTCTGTGCCACAAAGTTATATATGAGTTAACACTTTATATAACTATCGATAAGTATTTTTGAGGAAAATTTATTACATATTTCACTCTCTTCTGATCACAAATAGTAGTATCAAATAATAGGCTATAATTGAGTCATAAATTACTTTATATTCATTACTTTTAATCAAATTGATTGCAAAGAGTACTGAAAATAGGATTTCAATCAAATGAGGGGATCAGACATCACATTCACCGCCTATTAATAACGACATTAACAGATAACGACTTGTTTTTTCTGATCAGCCATTCCTTCGGTTTTATCAATCATTTGATATTTTGCATACGAATTGAGTTTTTATTCAGGAATTCCGTTTCAATTATCCAATCTTTCAAAATAACCAGGCTCACTTAATCATCTAGCTAATAATTCATCCAAATAAAAAATAAACAAGGATCAATTCTGCATGCTGAAAGTTTTACTCTCCGATAGTTTTAATGTAGTTCTATATCTACTCCTTGGATACCCACCCTTGGAATGCCGTTCAAATTAATTGTGAAATTCAAAGAATTTTATTTCCAAGTGATTAGTCGCTCATCATATGGTATCCCACGACATGATTGTCTAGAAAAAAATTATATTACATTTTGAGGAAACAGTTGTCATAAAAATATTTCAATTAATTAAGAGTCAAATTCATTAATAATTGACATCAATTCTGATGACTATTTGCAGATCCGATACCTATTGACGCGTTCGTTAGAGAGGGTCAGCACTAGACAGAGAAGTACAACAATTTATATGACAGAAGTGGTCGCCACTCAACAGCACTGACTTCTTATTTCACAGACACTTCTTTTCCAATGAATTTTTACGAAGATTCGCATCAGATCTGAAGATATTATCATTAAATTATTTCACATAAAAACAAAATATGAAAAAAAAATTCAAACCATAACTCATTTCAATGTAATTACAGAAAAGTTTTCCCTATTTTTCAAATCAAAACAAAAAATGAGATATTTTTGTGTCGAAAGAAAAAAAACTGCCAAAACCTTCGTTTAATAAATGTTCTTGTTTACTTTAATCAAAGTTATCTTGTTATAAAAACAAATGTTATCGAAGACACACCCGGTTTCAAATGTATTCAATTTACAAAAGTCTATAATTTGTGTTAAATATTGAGCTTAAGATATATTTCATTGTACTCTCAGTTTAATAGAAAAAGTTATCCAGTTAATAAAAACATTGATTACCATGTTGTTAATCACGCTCATATGATAATTATTAACCAGGTAGTTCATTTGATAAAGAAAGCGTGACGACAATCAAAACTAAATTTCATTTGATTTTCGATTTGAGACAAAAATATTTTTTGATAACTTTCTTAACCAAAGAATTGGATCAACTGGTGATCGACATTAGACACAATGGGTGGGACATCCAATATATACTTGGGAGCAATGGGCTTGAGTTTCCTCATCATATTAGTGGTGGCCGTTGTCTTATATATATGTGAGTAAAACACTATCCATAAGACTTGTCACTAGAAACTGATCCAATTGTCGGTCACCAACAGTGAGTCCGAATGATTTCAATAGGGAATGTATGGACAGACATAACTTTTATAGGGATAAGCATTGGGTCGCACCACTCTTCTTGAAAAAAGAGGTATTGCCTCAGAGACTGTCTGTTCTTTTTTTAACTAACCTTCCAATAAATGGACAGCTCATAGATATGGCAGAGAAACGGGCGCAAGAGATAAAGACCACTAACGACTTCGGCCATAGTACGGACAACCCCTTTGGAGAGAATTTATATAAGAAGACCTTCACAGTTGATACTCCCGGAGCGTTGGACGGCGTCAAGTGCGAGGATGGCATTAAGCTCTGGTACGATGAGATCCAGAACTGGGACTTCAACAGATCGCGTCCCAAAATGCCAGCGGATTCTAATGAACAACCGAAGGGAGTCCGACACTTCACTCAAATTGTTTGGGATGACACCCGAAACGTGGGTTGTGCCAAGTCTTACAACGAGAAGTCCTTCACAGCGTATATTGTCTGCAATTACGACCCAAAGGGCAATATAAAGGGCGGTTATAAAAAACACGTGATTCCCCCCAAATAGACGCCAAATCCTCAAATTATCTCAAAAACTGTGCTTTCGTTTGACTTTTCCTCAAATTTTATCTGAAATTGTAATAAGAATTCAATAAAAACTTTATTTGGTTTACAAACAAATCAATTGTTTTCTTTTCAATTAATGATTTTTTTTCTAAGTTTTGTTTTCTTGTCTTATTCAGTACCTCACTTAGGCATTGCAAGGTGATCTAGGTTAGTTTAATAATATAATTATGTTCATACATTAGTATTGGTTTCAAAATCAATTGTTTTTGAATAGAAATCGATTCAAACTTTTGTCATTGAGTGCTGTCTAATCGCTCAGCATATCTTTGAGACGAGTTTTGTTGAAAAAATAGTATTGAACTTTCACTGATTAGATGACCATGTTCACAATTTTCAATTTCAATGTCATATAGTTATTCAAATACAAACTCATTTATTTTTGTGCTGTTTCTCAACATTTAAAGTTTGTTTTCATTTCAAAAATTGACTCAAATATGAGTTCAAAGTCTCAAAACGTTTATTGGATTCAGTGTTCAATCCTTTAAATGCCTAACATTTTGAACGACTAAAGACTGAAAACAATTATTTCATTCATTAGTTGAAATACATTCAAACAGTAATTGTAAGGAAAAGTCTCTTTAAAAGAGTGCTGTCTTTGAAACAGTTGTCTTCAAAACTCGGTCCACAATTATCTTCAAACAAATGTCGATCAATACCTTCGGCTCACTCTTCGACGAGCACTGGACGGGTATTTCAGGCGATGTTGAGATCTATTGTCGAAATGTTTGTTAAAATTTTCACAAAAAATGACAAAAATTTTGTTAAATTTTTTGTTTGATTTGATTATCATTTAGTATATGAAGTCATGGGTTAAGCGAATGAAGATCTTGAGCCTCAATCAGAGCGATGTCCAAGAAGTAATCGATTGTATCCAGTACATTTTTGGAATGGCAAAGTGGATTAACAGCGATCGGTGGCCGGCATTCACCCGATTGCTGGCCATTTATGATTACGAGCTCTGGGAGTGCCGTTCGGCGGATCTGATGCTCCATAAGCTCAAGAAACTGCAGAAATTGGTTTTTGACGCCAATTACTGAAGCCTTTGCTCTCAATAATTGGTTTTAATTTTGTTTTTATGTTTTTTTTTTAAGATTTTTTCAATAGTTTTCAAATCATTTCAATTCATTTGATTTTTATGTATAAATATTTTCACAATTAAAGCAAAAGATATTCTTTTTTATTCTGGATCAACAGTTCCTCAACTTTAATCAGAATGGTCTAGCACACCCATAGCACACCCAGCTATACCAAGGTATGTAACGAATAGCTTATGAAACAAATATTTGATTAAATACACGTATTATTAATGTTATTAATTGACTTTACATCAAATAAAAGCAAAATATTGAATATTTAATTAATTCGACGAAAACGTGATTTTAGTTTTGAATCAAAAGTTTTGTTTGTTTTTCAGAAAAATATATTGAATTTCGTTTTGTTTATTATATAAATACACATTAATTTTATACAAATTGTAAACTGTGTTCTTGGTTAAATATAGGGTCAAATTCTTAAACTTTAATAATCGCATTCATTGCAGTTAATTGAAGCTCTCCGTCAATCAATTGTTACTCTTCAGTGAATAAAAGTCTTCACAACTGATCTCTTAGTAAAAGATCTGAGACACTGCCACTCACTGCAGTCCAAGTGATTATTATTTGGCTAATGTGGCTAGACCACATCAATTTACAACTTTTATGCCATTAATTTATTACTTTTATTTGTTTTTTCAATTAATAATTAATTTTCAATCAATTAATTAAATGTGAAATAAGTGGGCAGTACTCTATAGGTGAGCACTTTAACCCTGCTCATCATCTAAGATGATTCATGTTACATGATTTATCTTACTTGCTTTAGCTACTGTCACGAAGAGCGCATAATCCTGGTCACGTTATCCTATAGATTGAAAAAAACAATTAACAAAATCAAAGATAAGATTCAAAAAGTGATCTCAAAATTAAAATGAGTCGACACTTAAAGGCAACCCTTTGAAGGAAACACTTCTTCATCACTAAATCCATTGGAATAATGAATTTTTCTTCAGATGAGGTATTTATTGAACCAATTTTTGCGATCAATTATCTTCTTATTTGTAATTTGAGGTCAATTTTCTGGTCTACCGATACCTACAGGAGTCGGGTTTCAATCACTCGGCGTATCTCTTCGGGTGTGAGTCCGGTATCACAAACTCCAAAGTAATGGGAGCACAGGTCACCCCCGGAGCCCTCATATCGATTATTCAAAGAGGCATTTATTACACCGAAGACCAGATGACAATAACCGATGACTATTTCTACGACAGTATTGAGCGACAGATCGAGTCATTGTCACTCTTCGAAGCCGTTATTCCGGATGTGGTCATCAATAGACAGAAAGAATTGGCCGAAAGAGATGTCCGATACTCGACATCGAAGGATGACATCAGGAAAGACGACTCGAAATCGCCCGAAGAAGTCCCAAATTGTTTGCCTACGGGTAAGACGTCTTTTGCGGGTTCGATGCTGTCATCGGTGGTCACAAACTCTAATGTCATCCAATACTCGATCGGCGAAACCGAACAGAATCGTCGGCCACTCCTCCCGTGGGAAGAGCCAGACCTGGAGACAGACTTCGACCAAATCTTTCTTAATGTTTGTCTTATTTTTCAAATAATTTATTTAAAAATTTTCATTAATTTTGTTTACATTTGAAAAGTATTTGAAGTTATTCTCCGAACGGATGAAGAGTTTCAGAGTATCGAAGAGTCGGACGAAGAAGTGGACAAATAAGTTGAACATGGTATATCAAACTGTCAAGAAGAACAACCTGGAACAAATCAGGTGCAAGGGTTTCGCCGATTTCATGAAACACGTCCACGAATTCATGGCTTTGTCCGTCACTTCAGACCAGGCCATGGATCAGATGAAGTTCGTCGCCTTCACTCTTATTACACACATCTCTGAGTTTTGGACTAAATTTGATTTATTTAATAATTTTGTCGAAAATTTTTGATTAAATAAAATCAAAATAATATCAAAATATTGAAAAATATTTGAATAAAAAACTTTTTAAACATATTTTCTATACAATCAATTCCTCCCACATATAATCGAATGACTCTCTTTAACCCTCTCATTATGTTGTCTAAACTCTCTCTCATATAAATTGAATTGAGTGTCGAAACCCTCTCTTTAACAAAATTTGAGCGACAGATGGCATAACATATAAGGGATGACATGGAATGTAAACACAAAACCCAATAAACAAAACATCAAAACATTGAATATTTGACTCAAAATTGAATTACAATTAAATTTCCTTTAATTTAATTGACGTTAAAATCAAAATAAAAATGTCATTAAAATTGAGTTTAAGTTGATTTCAATTAAACTGTTTATTGAAATATCAATAGACTTATGGATAACAACAAGAAATAAGTCTTTAATTGAATTTAGTTTTTGTTTTTGTGGTTAAAAAGTGGCAAAAGTGATGACAACTCTTCAATTGAATGCCATTTAAATTGTTTTTCTTTTGATTAGATTTTAATTTATATTTTATTTTACAAAATAAGAGTTTATTTTATATTTATATTGAAATTCAATTATATTTATATTTTTTAGTTATTTTGTAATTAAAACCCAATTATTATTAACAAATGTTTTCATCGATGACTGAATTTAATTCAAAATTTATTATTTTGTTAATCCGTTTATCAATTGTTTTGCTTATCTGTCGACCAATCGATTGCTTTCCCGAAGACGAGAGAATAAGACTCAGGTCTCAAACCAATCCATGTCTTAACTAATTGTTTAACTCATCCTCTAATTGACCCCAAATTCAGAGATGAGGCCAAAGAGATGTTTAGTCACGCGTATGACTCATACATGACGTACGCCTTTCCCGCCGATGAGTTGATGCCTCTCTCCTGTAAGGGACGGTATCGGGACTCAGAACCCAATAGGGGTGACGTCGACGACGCTTTGGGCAACTTTTCCCTCACTCTCGTCGATACTCTCGACTCTCTTGTGGTCAGACATTCAATTGTTATCCAATTTTTAAGACAATTGTCACTAAATTTCGTAATTCCTTCAGATTTTAGGAAATTATACCGAATTTGAGAAATCTGTGGTCAGAGTCATACGGGAAGTGAACTTCGATACGGATGTCGTTATCTCAGTGTTTGAGACCAACATCCGAATGGTTGGGGGACTCCTCAGCGCTCACATACTCTCTGAGATACTGCAGGAAAAGTATAAGATTATGAACTGGTATTCCGGACAACTCCTACTCCTGGCCAAAGATCTCGGTTATCGTCTGTTACCCGCTTTCAATACGACGACAGGAATACCTCATCCGAGGGTCAGTCGTCTCAGATATAATTTGAATCAATGTTTTGATTGTTTTTGTGTTACTTCAGATTAATCTTCGATATGGACTAAAGTCGCCAAACATTGGGTCCGCCCGCGAGACCTGTACCTCATGTGCCGGGACTATGATCCTGGAGTTCGCAGCACTCAGTCGACTGACAGGCGATCCCATCTTTGAGGTATGGCTTCACTCAAACCTTAAAACAGTTTTTATAGTGTATTCTTCAGATAAAAGCCCGAAAAGCGATGGACTACTTATGGCGTCAACGGCACAGACAGTCGGACTTAGTCGGGAACGTCATTAATATCCATACGGGAGACTGGATTCGGAGGGAATCAGGAGTGGGGGCCGGAATCGACTCTTACTATGAGTACTGTCTGAAGGCATACATACTGTTAGGCGATGAGAACTATTTGGAGCGGTTTAACCGACACTACGCCGGAGTCATGAAATACGTATCTCAGGGCCCACTCCTCGTTGACGTTATGATGCATCGACCGCACAGTCAGGCGAAGAACTTTATGGACTCACTACTGGCCTTCTGGCCGGGACTACAGGTCCTCAAAGGAGACCTTAAGCCGGCGATAGAGACACACGAAATGCTATACCAAGTGATGCAAAAACACCGTTTCCTTCCCGAGGCGTTCACAACAGACTTCTCTGTGCATTGGGCGCACCACCCCCTCCGACCGGAGTTCCTCGAGAGCACATACTTTCTATACAAAGCCACCGGCGATGACCACTACCTCGAAGTCGGCCGACAAGTACTTAAGAGTCTCCAAGAGTTGGCTCGAGTCGAGTGCGGGTTTGCATCTGTTGGCGACGTCCGGACGGGTAGACACGAGGACAGAATGGATTCATTCGTTTTGGCCGAAACTCTCAAATACTTATACCTATTATTTGCTCGAAAAGAGGACATTGACCTCGATTTGGATGAATTCGTGTTCACAACAGAAGCACATCTATTGCCCCTATCGTTGGCTAACCATAACATAACTGGTAGTCAACGGCTGTCGAACCAAAACCTAAATCGTAAGCCATTCCTGACGTATAGCGACGAACACAAGTATATGAGAGAGTGTCCCAACACTCGACTAATTCTGGGCAAACTTCACGGACTCGACTACGGGAACAGTATTCGCACGAATATGAAAGACTTTGTCAACAAATCGAGTAAAACACTGACCCCTCAGTCCCACTACCGGTCTCCCCGTTCCGCCCGTTTCCCTAAACTGAAGGCTTCAGAGTTTTCGGCAACAAATAGGGAACACTTGGATATCGTTAAGCAAATGGGTATTACTGTTGTCGTACTCTCCGATGGAAGGGTACAACTCGTCCACAATAGCGGCGCCGCCTCTTCTCAAGAAGAAGCAGAGGAAGGCACACATTTCATGCAAGAGATGATCGCTTTATCCAAACAACAAATGCTTCAAAACGAACAGAAACTCAGAGGTGTTTCCTTTACTTTGCCTAAGAGTAGGGACAGTGATCTCATGGTTAAGATTGTGTTAAGTGCGGGTCCGGCGCAGTTCGGGCTCGACCTCAGCAATGTTGACGACCCCATCGATGGCAATGTTGTGCTGTCGAACCCATTGAACGGTTGTTCCCGATTGAGTACCGCCAGAATGAACAGTAAGATCGCAATCGTTGAGAGGGGGGACTGTATGTTCATCGATAAGGCCCGTCAGGTCCAGAGGGCCGGCGGGTTGGGTGTCATTGTGTTGGACAACGTGCCGAACACCAGCTCTAAGTCGTCCCCAATGTTTGCAATGAGTGGCGACGGCACAGATGACGTCGACATACCTGTGCTGTTCCTCTATTGGGAAGACGGACAGATACTCCTGAAAGCTATTGAGGAATACCCCCATCTTATTGTCTCATTGGGTATTCACAACACAAATGAGAGCCAAACCCAACACATCGTCGACGAGAGTGAGTCAGACATCGAACTTATGGACACTTCTAGTGATAAAAGACATACTTCTGGCCAATCGAAAGGCGTGGCCCATATCGAGGACGTGACAGAAGACGTGTTCGGCAGAGGTGTCGGTCCTCCAGAACTGATAGACATCGACAAAGTGTTGAATGTGTTGAACGCAGACATATCCAAGAAATACACCGATTATGTGAATAAACAGTTTAAAAGTGTCGACAATAAGATAATTGAAGACATTTGGGACTCAGTATTCAAGTCAACGGTTCAGACAATGAGAACCGTTTTGGACTCAAATCAATTGAAAAATGTGGAACCAGTTGTGAAACAAGTGTTCAAAGCCTCCCAAACCCTCTCAGATGTGAAGAAGACAATCACTCATTGGATTGATTTCCTTAACGAAGAAAAGTTAGCCAAAAGTGTTTGCGTCAACCCTTTGACCAGTTCTATAGCTTTTAGACTATTTATATCCAATTCCGGCAAATGTTCTCATAATTGAAGACTTATTTTAAATCTTAATTTAATTTGTAATTAGACTTAAATTAATTAATTCTTTAATTTTAAGAATTGATTTCCCGATTGATGTCAGGAATCAATGAAATGACTGATCTTTTTGTTAAATAACTTTAAATAAAAGTAATTTTTGTTACAATTCGTCTCTTTTTAACTATATTTGTGTAAAACTACTTATTTTCAGAAATTATTTGTATATCTTTTGAGATAATTGTAGTTTAGTTGTGAGTCAAAGGAATTGATCCAAAGATTGCCTGATTGTTGAGTATTGACCTCTTGTGATATTCCAATGATGTCTTCAACTCTAACCCTTGGGTCTGTGAACAGTGATTCATACGTATTATCGCAAATGTGGGTAAATATTCATTTAAATGAATTAATCAAAAGTGCTTTTAAAATATGATTTAATTCTTATTTTAATTTTAATATAAATATAAAAAATTTGATTTATTTTACAAAATTTTGATGAAAAAAGATATAAAAGAATTGATTAAATTTAAAGCATTTAGTTGAATACCTAGCTAGCCCAGTTACCCAGGGTACTCTTATAAAATTTATTCACTATTAGTGTGATTGAAAGTGACCCGAACTTCTTTAATTGTGGAGTCAATTGAATGAAGCAACGCCGCTCTTTCTTCAATATCGCCATCATGTTTTATTACGGTAATCATTTGGTGGATCATATTATATTTTTCCATCGTTATAAAGAACCCGCCAATAGGTTCTTCGACACTCAAATGCATTTCCACTCTATTTGATTCGGCCGTAGGTTGTGCTGAGCTTTGAGCAGCTATTGGCAATTCTGAATTGCCAGTGGCTTGATCGTGACTGTCCACGTTTGGTTGATTCGTATCTTGGTGCTCTACTACTTCAGTTTCCTCATCTATTTCCATCATTTCTAAAGTGAAGTGTATGTTATCGATATTATAATTAACATATATTACTATATATTACCGTATATTACAATATCTCATATATTACTTATATAAACGAGTTTTTTAATCACTCACCTAATTCTTCATTTGCTGACAACACTTGAGAATTGAGTCCCGAAACCGATGACAAAAAAGGCTCACAATTATGACTCATCGCGTATTCAACACTTCAAACTATTTAGTGATTAGACGTTATATTTGTTGTCAACTGATTTGTTTTTTATCCTTCTTGAAGACGTATCACGTGATGTTGCGATCACGTCACGATTCCAACATTCAACCAATTAGAGTGGAGGGCTCTTAATTGAAATTTTAACTTAGATTTACTTGGTGTTAACAAAATATAAATTCATTTTATTGATCAATTAGTAGTGAATTAAAATTTTAATCATATTTTTTTAAAAATAACTTAAATAACATTTTTGTTACAATTCATCCCTTTTCTCAGTTTTTTGCCGACAATTGCACTGATTTTTATCGTTTGCGAACACTTTTGTCATTTCAGGCCTGAGTTCGACCCCTTTTTCCAAAAGTTTTGAATACTTTTGGAACAAATTAAAGTGATAACAGAAGACGTGTTCCGGAAGAAGATTATCCAAAACTAATTGATTAGAATTTCTGATAATTTCCTTCAATTTTGAGTCACTTTCTCTCAATTTGTTGAGTATTTCCATCAATTGATTCAATTCTTTATCGAC
>JAQIXV010000219.1:0-65768 GCA_034700625.1 Tectocepheus velatus
TCATTATTTTCCGATCACTGAAAAGAGAAATGAATACAAAAATAAAGGACTTGTAGTCAATCATCGGTTGAGATAATAATTTCAAACAACTTTATGTAATCTATTATATAACTGAGCGATAGTCTGCTCCTCGTATTATACAATGAATATGGTTTACATGATTTTGAGTGACAAAAAAGTGTCCTTGTACAATAGCCAAGTTGTTTGTTCCATATACTTATCGTTTACATTAAAATATGGCTTAAAAAGATTTTAATGAGATTTTGATTATCTGATCGAAAAATATGAAAATATTTCAATCATTTTCTTAATTGAATTCAGAATTTTTCGACAAAAAACATATTTTTATCAAAAGATTGGTTTTTGCATTAAAAGTGAATTTTAATACAAACAAAATTTGGGACAAAATATGTAAACATTTCTTAGAGTCGCAAATATAAACAAAAACTTAAGTGCACTCGGATTTGATCTTGGTCAGTGTATATACTGGCCTATAACCTATTTTCTCATTTTGAATACACTTTTCCCGATTTAGTGTCTGTGCTCTCAATCTCTTGAGATGACTGAAAATAGAGATGTTTTTGACGTTTGAATTTATTTCACAAAAATAAAAGTTATATCATTTTTATTGCAAATATCAATAGAAATACAAAATTCTTATGAATATTGAGTCTAAAAAAGTTGATACACTTTTGCACTTCACTGGCAATCAGTTCCGAATATATTCTGCATTATATTCAGGGAAATGATTAAAAATTTTAAGTCAAATAAGCTACACCTTGGATAATTCTTTTTCCTTGATGAAATATTCCAAGAATTTGTCACCTTTTTTGCTGATAGAGT
Source organism: Tectocepheus velatus (assembly GCA_034700625.1). Lineage (NCBI taxonomy): Eukaryota > Metazoa > Arthropoda > Arachnida > Sarcoptiformes > Tectocepheidae > Tectocepheus > Tectocepheus velatus. The sequence goes on from JAQIXV010000219.1 coordinate 844, forward strand.
TAGAAATAATTGAAAATTAGGAAAATTTCCAAGAATTAGATATGCGATACCAGTTTAATAATTGAATTAGGTCACATATAATATAATATAACATGATAAAAATCTTGATATCGAAATTTCGATATTTGAGAACACCTTTTGCCAAAAATTCCGGAAATTTTATTATCGAAATGCATTCTAACGGAAAAACTCATCAAATTTTTATCGATTTTTACCCTTCCTTTCAATAAGTCTTTGAATTGAATTTCTTTTCGATTTATTCAAATTCAATACATATTCTGAAGAATTAATTCAATTTTCAAAAGAATTTTAGGATTTTTTTCCTTCATTTCAATTGATATCTTGAATAACAGAATCAATTTGACTGTAAAAGTCAAATACAAAAATGTGATATCACTTTAGATTTTAATAATAAAATATTTCTATTATTTGGGAACATATCTGAAGAATATGTTTACGAATTAAGCAATAAATTCCTCTTTTTATTGAAAATAAAAGAGAAATAAAAGAAGAGTTGACTCTTGAATACAATACAATTGAAATGAATTTGAGGCTCACTTTGGATTCAATTCAGAGTTTATTATATTAAATAAAATTTTTGATAAACAACTCTATTATTACATAATATTTGAGTGAAATTTTAAGTGAACTATAGTCGAGACAAATATTGATATTTATTTTATACAATTTGATACATAAAGCGGATATGTTTTCAAGTAATCTCATATTTAAGTCTGATTTTATTCAATCAACTAGGTCAAAATTTTATTCCAAATGGATTGATACATACGGGAGGCGGTTCCTCTGGTCTGAAACTTTTGATATAGTGAACTGTATTTTTGTTTATTCGTAGAATATTTTTTCACTTTATTATGCATTAAGCACTTGGTAAAAGCACTTGGTAAAAGCCATTTGAAAATTAAATTTTCAAAAGTAAATTCAATTCTCTCTGGACACATTTTTGAAATTTATGTTTGCTGTTGCGTGAATAGAGCAGTACCAATATGTTCTTGGTCGTTATACAAATGCAAATGGAAATTTTCTTGTTCAAAAGGCTGAATGTAGATGGAATGTAGATTGAATTGTGATGGGGCATTGAGTTGAATTCGTTTCAGTATAAAATTTGATGAATTTATTTCTGAATTTGAAATAAATTCAAATATTTTGAAATTCAAAATCAACTTTCAATTTGATTATTGAATGGACGAAAACTTTATTCAATACATGTTTTTGCTCTTTAAGACTCTGTTCAATATGTTATGTGTGGGAAGACTTCTATTTATACAAAATGTCACAAATCATTGAAATACTCTTTAATTTTTAATTACTTTTCTGAATTATCCCTGTTCATCATTAAATTATCAAGATTCATTAGATTCTCTGTCGTTCATTGAGTTATAATTGAGTTTATTTAAAATTAATTGAATTTTAAGTAAAATATTTGAACATTTAGCTTAAGTTTGATATAAAATGATCTAGCTTCCTTTTTGTTTGACGTCACTCTATGGCTGGTTTGCCTAAAGTTATTAAAATCCTTTTTAATTTAAATTTAAATAAAAGGTTTTGCAAAAGAGTTTCTCAACATGCTCAATAGCCTTTATGTTATTATTAGAAATATTGCCAAGGACACCTTTCAGATTATCGATTACAATTTAATTGCATATTCTTTTGTAAATATTTTTTTTCTCCTAATATTGAAGAATATTCTGATCAGAATATATGGGAAATTGCATCTCAAGAGTCCTCTCGAGTGTTAGTGTCTTTAAGTTTCGGCATTTCTCTTATGTATAGTCTTTTTTTGGTCTTATTTTTTACCAAATCTTATATTACATAACAATCAGAGAGAAATGCATTGTTATTATGTGTAGAGGTTTTGCGCTCCACTCCATTTGATTTCAACATTTGTTGGCTCCCGGGGCTCGCAGTCGGGACCGCATATCGAGAAAAATCCATTAAATTTGATAAAATTTATTGTCTTTTAAAAAGAATTGAAATAAGTTTTAAATTAAGGGATTATTTCAGGCTTTGGCCGAATATTTTTGAATTAAGTTTTTTTCCAATTTGTTGTGCAATCGATTGATTAAATTTTTGAAAAAATTTTAAATTTTTATTTGTCTTTCATTTGAAAACTATTTCTTTGAGTTATGTTTGAAAAACGTCACAATTATTGCAAAATAATTATTTTCAGTTAATTTTCAAAGAAATGGATTTCAATTTTAGCTCAAATCTGGAAATAATTATTGGATACTATTACTGGATTGGATACTATTGTAAATGTTGATGGATTAGTAGCAAGGTAAAGTTTAAATCCTCTAATTATGTTCACATTTAGTGTATCTCAATGTTTGGCATTGAATTGAAAATTATTTTAAAAATTTACTGTTTTTTCTGTAAATAAACATTTGCTTCAGAAATGAATAATTACTTAATTATTACTCTTTTACGTCATTTAACTGTAATCAACACAAAAGCAAAATAATTTGTGTTTAGAGTTATTTCTATTTAAAACTTTTAAATATTTTCTTTTCATAAAAATTTGCGAAATATTTCAAAAGAAAACTTTTAATTTCAGTGAAATGTTCAGGGCAAGTTTCAAAAGATTAATTTAAATCAAAACCTTTTGTTATATTTCAACTATCAACTATATATATATACAGAGCTATTGTTGTTGATCAGTTTTGCATGTTAATACAATAGAGTTTACACTCTTTTGAAGAAAAAGTAATATAAATTTATCTAGGTTATTCTGGTAAGTCGAAAATTCGTTCATCAAAACACCTAGCTCATTGAACTAAACCATTTTAAACTAAAAACTAAATCTAAGCTTTACCTAACTAGATAAATTACCATGATAAAATGATTTTCGAAGATACGATAACAAAGGAACGACAGTTATTTGAAATTCAAATCCTAATGAAAAACATTTACTTCAGTAAAACGTTTGTTCAGTTCATTAGAGACTTTGAGAAACTGGTGAGAAGTGAATCAAATTGCAAATCAAAGCACAGGTTCTCTTGAATTACGTTCTCCTCATTAATTCAGTTTATAATTAAATCACTTGAGTTTTAGTCAAATATTTTGAAATTTCTTTATAAAGTAAAATACAAATTAAATATTTGTCATAAATTTTGATTTAAATTAGAAAATGATTTAATTCTGAGAATTTCATTTCATTTGCGATAATATCCGAGGAATTGAGAAACACTTGAATCAAATATCAAATGGGATTCCGACTAAAAAAATAGTCAAAACTAATCAAAATTAAGTGAAAAAAAATCTAAATTTCTCTGAAGTCTCAGAAAATACTAAATAAATAATTTTTTGTTATAATATGAGACGAAAATGGATTAAAAATTGAAGAATTCCTTTGAAAACATCTTTAATTAACTCTCATATAATTTAATATCTTATCGTTTGAATGGAGTTTTTTTTGGTAACTTTTGAAAAAAAATTCAATTCAGTAAAAAAAACTTTTAATGAAATTTTTTTGCTGTTATTGTAATTTCAGATAAAAAGATGAAAAGTTTTGCATAACTTTCAAAACTTAAATTTTGGTTTCTCTTGAAAAACAGACTAAAAATAGACATTAAAATCATTGAAATTAGTAGAAAAATAAATATAAAAACATTTTTATGCGATTTTTTTTAAAAAGAAAATTGTTTTTATGAAAATTTAATTCAATTTGTAAACACAATTTATATCGTTGAAAAGGATACCTAGATAATCAATAACGATAATGAAATCTTAGCAAAATGGTTACCATGATTTAATTTTTGCCTTGTTAATTCGATTTTGACATTTTTCAAATTGATTGCTTGAAAATAAACTCATCTTTACATTAATGACTAGATTTTTAAAAATAGTTGTCTTAACTATTCCTATGAATATTAATCGATGTCAAACCAATTCATTATAATCAAGAATATGAGAAAGTTGCCAGGCTCAATTCAGTCACATTCCCGAGTAAATTAATGCTTAGAGGGATTTCGCAACGACTCCCAGTAAAGTCATTACCGCCAGTGAAATGGTTTTAAAGAAAATGTCAAATGTTTTGCATATTTTGTTTTCACCGTTTCTTTAGAAACCCTTTGATTGAAATAAAGCCATTTATAGGGAGTCTTAACTTCGAGGAAAACACTAACCGTTGTTATAAAGTGTTAATGTGTTTGCCCTTCGGATAGTGTCTCTCAAAAGCATATTAATTGTGACCCAAATTCTCGATAAAAATCCCAGAATTTAAAGACTGAATAAATTCTTATTTATTTTCGATATTTAACACATTTTTAAGTGAATTTTTTTGAATATATTTTATTGAAAAGTCTTTTAGATTCCGATTCAGAAGATTTTTGACGGAAAACCTTTTTCTTCTGAGAATTTCATTGAAATTCAATACAGTTTTCGATACTTTTGGATAGAGTTTCCGAAATAGTTGGTCACATGATTAACAAATACCTGATTCATGTGAACGACATAATTGTAAGTCTATGCAAAAAATACTGAGAATAACAGGAATTTAAAGTTTTTGAATTTAAATGAGTTTTGTTTGATGTCTGCAAATATCAAATCGATTTTTAGCCAATGATTTGCGCCATTCTTTTGAATGTAACACAAAATAAATATTAAATTCAATTTAAAGTTTTCAGAGAAAATTCAATTTAAATGATGTTTACGTTTGGTTATGCGAACGGGTTATGTCCTGTACTTATTCTCACTATCCCCTGGGTTATGGACTTATGGTTGTTATACCACAAAAATTTCATGAATATATTTTAGAAGAAAAATTGGCTGAAAATTAATTAATGGTTTTTTTTAATAATCTTGGTTAAGGTTTTATGACTAGCCTTTTGCATAATTTCCACATTTATTCCCATGAATTTTGTTTCGTAAATGACTTTAATCCGATTTCAATATTTTAAGTGTTATTTAAATTCAAATTCGAGTGAATTTTGTATTTTAATGAATAAAATGAAATAAAAATAAAATTTAACTCAATTTCCATAAATTCATTGAAAATGGAGTTTTTCAAAGAAAAAGTGTTAATAATTAAGTTATGCTTTAAACGCAATATTTGAAGAATTAATTGAATTATCACTAAATTTATGCCTTAAAAATGTTTTCAGTTATAAAATCAAAGTTTTAAGTGTTTTTCTTTTCAGACATAATCAATGAAAAACGATCCTGGATTTATCTAAATTATTTAGGATGAAGCCAAACAAAATCTTAGGCACGTGTGTCTTTTCAGTGTCTAGGTCATTATATATATATCATATATCATATATATATCATTTATGTTATTTGAATTCAAAACGAAATCGATTGAAATCTAAAAATAATTTGATTTATGATTTGTAGACATAATTCATTGACTTTTATGGCTAGACTACCACCGGAGACATTTTCATTGACTTCATTGGTTCACATATTTGTAAACTAATCGTTAATAATATACAACAAAATACTGAAATATTGATAAAAGAAATGCATTGACTATGAACTCAATCAACTCATTCAATGCATAATTGATTATGAAATACATTATCCTAACATCAAATAGACATTAGACTCAGACATAAGTCCTTTTGTAAATCAACTCTATTCAAATCCAATCATTTAAATGACCAAGAGCCTCAAATACTCTGGAAATGAGTGGTTCCAATCCGGTTCTAAATCCTCAACAGAGAAAATCCACTCAAACTCCGATCAAATTAATCAAAACTAACGAAACGTGAATTTTATCCACAAATTGTTTATTTAATGTCTTTTTCTTATCTTCAGAATATTCATTGAATTTATTAGCTTTTAGTTAATGATATTTAACACAATTAGAAGGGTTTCCATTCTCTATGAATACTTTCTACTGTCTGTCCCTTTGGGTTAGAAATTGATGTGAAGGTGGAGTCTATGTATTGATATAACAAAAAAAAAGTTTTCACTTTTTAATCAGAAAATTGTTTACGAGTAGATGTGAAGCAACAGACTGTGAGTTTAGACATAAGGCGAGAATTTAATTCAGATAATTCAAAGGTGTGAACAATCCGTTTTGGCACAGAATAAGTCGCACAGTGTGTCAAATATCAGACCCAACAGAGTCATAATGATATTGTTTTTTCAGAACTTTTTTTTATGTTTCAAAACCTATAAATGAAATTGTATTCTGAGTTTTGCCATAATATCTGTTCCGACAGTTAAGGCACAGATGATAATAGAGTTGAGAATAGCACAGAATAACAGGTTCTTTATTTTATTACAGTTTTTGATGGCTATTACGGAATATTCTTCGCTACGGAAATAAACTTAGACTTTACTCAGACTTTAAATATTGGTTTTATAATAAATAAATTGGTTTTTATTTGATTATAATTATCTCTCATTAAAGGAAAATTCCCATAAAATAAGTAAAAATTTGTTTATTATAATTAGATTTGAGTCGATATGAGATTATATGTGAGAACTACACAACCAGTGGTAATAGACTTTGAAAGCGAAACCAAACTCCTGTTGATTTGATTCTGTGCTCTCATTACTCAAAAGAATCGAAGATTTTATTACTCTTTGAAATCGGGATATAATTGACAAGAGGTTTGTCCTCTACTGTAGAGGTTCTACATCTATATAAATAACATTCAATGCCATAATTTTCAGTTGAAATGCATTCAGTTATTGGTTTTATTATAGCATTATATTTGGGTTTTGTTTTGTAACCAAAAGCTATGAACAATTGATTGCAGTAAACGTAGAGAGAAATAGTTTGCAAATTCAGTCGACTATTGTATAATTGGTCTGACATTAGCTATGGTTTATTGAGCCCTGGATTAGTAAACAAGCCCTACTCAATAAGTATTGCATGTTTGCCTTAATTTTGATTTGATCAAGACTCTAAAAGACCTTGCCTAATTAGAATTATAATATGCGATAGTGAGAGTTGAGCTGAAAGGTTGTAGTTATCAACTCTTTTGAGTATAAATAGCTCTTCAAATAAAACACATCAACTCTTTTGCACTTTTTGTTTCTGTTTATATTATGATAAAGAGTTGTGAAAAAAAAGGTTTCAGTCATTCATATGAAACCTTTTTTTCTCTCCGTTTTTGTGTTCACTATTTCCCTAAAATGTTTTAATGGGAAACAGAAGTGAATGTATGCGAAAAGTATATTAAATTTGATGTACAATAGAAGTGATATTACTATAGATTTTTGAGTTTCACTACATTTAGAACATTATAAAAGACATTCACTTTTAGACATTATTTATCATCACTTTTATTATGAAATGAATTACTTTTGAGAGCACTTTCTTCAGCTCATCCCATGGTTTTGTGCATAACCTTTGATTTTATTCCAAAGTTTTTATGAATTTTTCAGTTTTTATACTAAAAATGATAATAAATTAAATTTTTATTTTAAGAAAATTAAAACTCTAACCAAAACTTTTGTTAAACATATTGTTTTTGTCCACAATTTCAATGAAATTGAATTTTGTTTTTCAATTTTGAAAATTTTAACGCTTTTAGCGATACTTTTGTCTATTTTCTTGTTGTTATGAAAAACACATTTTTTAAGTCCAAGTATTATTGCATTTGATTCGAGGCTATTTTGAACTGCAACTACACTTTTGAGACAAACAATTTTTGAACTTATGTTTTTCATCGGAGAAAAATATTCCCATTATTTTAGTGGAAAATATTTCTTATCTTTAATTTAAAATTTTTGAACAAAAAAAATATAGAGATTTTCAAAAGTTTTAAGAAAAATATTAGTGATTTTCATATGAAAACCATATCTCTGGAGTTTATTCCTCTTTTTGTCATTAAAAAGGATTCATATTTTGATTTCTTTATCCAAAGGTTTTATTTTTGGGGATAAACTTCTCTTCAATTTGTTTTCTCAAACTATAAACTAATGACAACATTATTATCGCCATTAAGATTAGGACAAGTAGTTGTTTGGCCGCAAATATACCGTTCGTTCACTGCTAATGAGGAAAAGCCGAGGTATTTGTATTAAGCACATTTGTATTAAGGGGTTTATTAATCTTGAATTTGACTCCAAATACGTTAAAAACAACTCTAATAATAGTTTTCATATCGAATGTAATGATCAGAAAATATGTATTTATATGTAAATAAATGTATGTCTATTAAAATCAATTCAATTGATTGAATATATTTTACGTTTTATAACATTTTACGTGTAATAAGATTTTTATACTTCAATTGGTTTAAATAAAATCAATTTCCTATTCATAAAACAGATGCGAAAAATCTAATATAATAAGGATTTTGTGGTGAGATATGAAAATAATTTAATTTTCAGTTACCTATCGTTTTGCATAATTTTACGCTCTTTTTGTATAGTATTTTGAATCAAAACTGACCATGATAAATGAGCCATAATATATTGATGGAAATTAATATCTCTTAAGACTTAAATTAAATCAAACATCTGTTTAATATACGGTATATATTCCCACGAAATAAATGTTTTTCAATAACTATTCAAATGATAAACAAAAAGTCAATTCAATGTTTTTATTGATTTCTTTGGAGATGAATGAGTTATAAATGTATAGTAAATAAATTGGAAAAATAGATGTTGAAACAAAATATATGCTAGTTCAAATAGTTTTTAAAAAATCTCGATTATTTGATCTATTAATTCAAGGAAATTACTTAAGTGACCTTGTTCAAATTTTAGAAAATTTAAGTTCTTTTCGATTGTATATTCAATTGTATAATGCAATAAAAAATCTTTCATCATGCTTATTTTAAATATACTCTTAATGAGAGTTTAACATGCTATTTGCGTCAATGAATGAAAGGTCAATTGAATAGCATAGAGAAAAATTATGAAAATATTATGTAAGGAATTTTAATTGAAATTTTAATTCTTTGGGAAAAATATTTAATTATTATATAAATTATTTTTTAATAGAATTTTCATTTGAAATAAGAGTTACTTTAATTTCAATTACTGACCCACGAATCCGATGCCTAACGTTTATTATCACAAAAATAGCATTTAATGTGATTTTCAAATTGAATTATATTTGTTTTTTTTGGCCCAAATCTGAGATGAAATCTGTTTTATTCCTAACTTTTGTCAGGAATTAAGTTGACTTAAGATCAATAAAAAGCTATGCGTTTGTGTGCAGTCCTCTTCTCAATAACGTTAAGGAGAAGACATAAAAAATAATTGAATCCAAGCCTAAAATTAAACACAAAAAAGAGTAATATTTCTGATCATAAACTTTGATTCAAAAGAACTGAACGAAAGGCCGAAGTATTGAAAAATTTATTTCGAGCACTGGTATGGCTTTAGCCCTGTGTGTGTATGTATGTCCATCACTCAAACAGAATAATCCCAAGAGTCTGTCGGCGGGTATATTATTGATGTTCAAAGAAATACTTCGAAACCTTTATTTAACCCGAATTTCTTTAAGGGACCGACAGTCAGACACGTGCTGACCTATGGTTGAAGACTTACAGTTACTGTAACTGACCATCTCTGGAAAAATTGAAGGCATTCTCCAGAAATACTTTATAAGAGCATTAAATGAGTAGAAAAACGTAAACCATTTGAATCGTTTGTATTGCGAAACAAAATCCAAAGTTTAGTTTAGTTTAAGAAATAATACTTTTATTCTTCAATTGATTTCTGCGAAACTTCGATAAAGAGCTAAACACTATTTTTGGGAACATATAACTCAGTCCATGTTTAATAAGGTTTTGCCATTTTTCTTCATTTTGAATATAAAACATTCAAAAGTTATTATTTTCATCAAACAAATAGAGCTCTGGATACACATATCGTGTGCTTCAAAGGCTGTGTTTGTTTAAGTCACTAGAGATCAGAATTATCAGAATCAGTGATAATCAAAGAGTAAATTCAAAATGAATGACAACTTCAATGGATAACAGGTTTATAGCACAGGACTTGGGTTTGGTTTAACGTAAGTTTATTATATAAGGACTGATTTGATTCGTTGGTCTCTCTATTAATCGAAAAACATCTCAACTTCTGATGCAAATCAAACGTTACGTTCAATTTGTATCTCAAAACACTATTTCATTTGATTTAATCATTTCTTTGATTATGAATATAGAGTTATCTCTGAGTGTATTGACATATTGTTTACCTCTTTTTGATGTTTTCTCCGTTTGTCAGTTTGATGTTTGATGTTTGACGTTGTTGAATTATAATATCTACGAATTATAGACTCGAGAGGTCTGTCCAAAAGAGAAGAGATGAAAATAAAAATATTGTTTACTCATTGCAATCGATTGGAAGCATAGAATATAATATATTTAATTAATGCTATAAAAAGAGATGACTTTTTTCTGTTATTTTTCTCAATGTTTAAGTTCAAATGAATTCTCACTGTTTATGTCTGTCTGTCCTTCTCTTATATAATAACAACCCAAACAACTGTTGAGAACAGAATAATATTGAATTCAGAGAATTGTTTGAATTGATAGCCAATAACTCTGTGATCGGAATAAAGTATTATTTTGTTTGCGATTCTGACACAAATTTAATGACATTTCGTAACTAAACGTTTAATTTTTGATAAGACTCGACATTCAAGTATTCATACGATATGTTTATCTCAATTTGTAATTCAGACCAAATGTGTGCTCAAACTCTCTCTGAAATGATTGCTATGGAGAACGATGTGTGAGAACAGGTTTCTCATTATAGGTGGATATGGTTTCAACATTTCACTCAACAAACCAGTTAAATTTTATTTTATGAACAAGCTAAATTAATATAGATTAAATGAAACCTCAAGTTGAATAAATAACCATGGCAATTTTGCCAGGTATCCCACTGCTAAGAAACCTTGTGGTTATTTCCCAAGAGCACGATTGGCGATCCCATGTCAACTGATGAAACTGATGAATAGAAGTGAGAGTCAAATAGAAATTTGTGACCAAAATCTTTTAGTCTATTAATAGCACATCATTTGAGTCCAGTTGTTGGCCATTGATAGCCACCGAAGAGTAGCTCATATATTGAACACTGTATTGACTGTTCGTCTATTCAATTGAATGAACTAAAGACTGTATTTGGTTTTCAATTACCTCTAACTCTATCTCTCACTTCCATTCAGTTCTTTATTTCTCTGAGAATACAATTTGTCAGAAAAGTTAGACTTTGAATAATTCACAGCTTTTTCTGAAGACAACAGTTGACAATAGTTTCTCTCTCTCTCTCTCTCTCTCTCTCTCTCTCTCTCAAAAATTGGTGAAAAATGAAAATCGATATTATAGTTATTTGTTTCGATTGAATAAATTTATTCATTTTCTCAGTAATGATACAAATGATCATTAGTTGAAATATTTTTTGATTACTTTTTAGTTGAGAATACATTTAAAGACTTCCATTTCCTTAAAATGTTTTGCAAAAAATAAAATCTTTCACAAATTGATTGTATTTTTGGATTCGAGTGACTGACAATTGAAAGGATTTTCTTGACTCACATATCAACTCAATGATGGCTTCACTTATTGTTAATAATTGTTGGCATTATTTGTGATCCAAATCATATCATTGAGTGAAAGGTCTTTTAATTGAAAAAATAGTATCAAACGATAAATAATGTAATTCTTGAGTCAAAAGGTGACACAAATAATACTTAAGTTTCTATTATTTGACACAAAGTTCACGAAAATATATCTTTGGTTTTCAGCCCAAAACACGTGAATCGTGTTTAAGGTATGAAATAACTGTTATTTAACGTCAAATGAAAATCAATTTCTATTGGCTTTGAATTGAATTCCGGATCGATATGTGGGCTCTTTTGAAATATATCCACGTGTGGACATAGATACACTTTTTTGAAAAGAGCTAGGAGCCTTCACTTTTCAATATGAAACTATATATCATTCGGGTTTTGTGTCCGAAAATAATAGACTTTTGACTGCAAAATGAAATTTGAGCTTAACTTTGATGTAATTCCTTTATGAAATTTTTTGAGAATTTCAATATCCAATGTAATAAGGCTTTTGTTTAATATTTTGTTGAAAACAAGGATTTCCAGGATTTTAAAACCAAATTTGTGTCAAACGAAGTACTGGTTTATCGTAATTGCAATTTCAATGAGTTTTTTCAATGTTTACCAAATTTTTGAAGAGTCATAAGTTTTTAGGGATTACATGAAGTGATCAATCATTTAGTTTTCTATAAATGAAATCTTTGGTAAAAAATAGGTTCTAAAGAATAACTGAAACAGAATTTCAAATCAATAGAAAAGTGAATGAATTTCTTCATTACTTTGTTTTTGAAGAACACTTTTTTCTTCTTAAGACTCGGATTTCAAATGAAAATAAATAAAAATTTATTTCATATGAAATTCAAATACTGGATATAAAGAGAGAGGTATAACTAAAGTGAAATACATTTTCATTAAAAATATTTTCGTTTGAAATATTTGGATATTTTTCTTTAAATTCAATGTAAAGTAATAGCAAAATGAAAAGTTGATAAAATCTATTCATTTTATTTTGGGTAAAAATTTTTCAATTTTCTGAAAAATTTTATGGTTTTTAAGGAAACAAAAATTGAATAGAGGTTTGAAAATATGATTTCAATGTTCAACAGATGTTTTCGTTAGGCTTTCACTTCATTAAAAATTTATATTAATTTTAATACAAGTCTAGCCATGAATACCAGAATCCAGACTAAACCGGATTTGAATTTTTTTTCCTAACTTTCGAAATATTCTTCAGTTTATCAACAGTTTTAATGATTTGCAAAACTAAACATTATTTTCATTCATATAAACAGTTTTGAAATGACATCCATTTATTTGCGTTTCATAATTCAATTATATTTTTAATTGAATTAATATCATCACAAAAATTGCATTAATATTGAATTTAATAGAAATTTGGGTTAAATTATATAATTACAAGCTTTATATCTTTAATCTACCTACACATTTAGAATATTACCTTGCTTATCTAATGGAAGATAAAGTTTTATTTGAAGAATATTTTATTATTTTTCAATTTTTCAAATATTTTGGATATTTTTCTGATATCTTTACCATCGCTTCAAAGTTACTGAACTGAAAGCTATAAGAATTTGTATTCAATTTCAGTATTTTTGGTTTTTCTGCAAATTATTTGTTTACCCAAACAAATGATTAATAGTTTTTAATAAATAACTCAAAAAGTCATTAATTATTAGACATATATATAAATATTGTTTTGAAATTGGATTTTAACGCCTATTCATAATAAATGTACGACTCTTCGGATTAAAATCATTAAAATAATTTGTTTTATATACAATTTGTCTGATAAACAAAATAAATATTTCAAATTTGAGAGTATTTTTCGCCAATATTTGAATTAATTTTTGTTTTGATTCCTAAGCCTTTCAATGGATATAAATCTTTTGATCTATAATTCTATTAATTATTCTGTTTGTAAATAATCCCCAAAAATATCCTCAAAACAGAAAATACAGAATAACCAGAATATTCTCGTTTTTCAATTGAACCCAAATATTTCAAAGAGAATATTAAAGTAATTTTTGCGATTAGAATCTTGCAATTTAACCATATAATTAAGAAGACTTGATAATATTTTCCCATGTGGCTTCAAAATGTGCATGACGTCTTTCGAAATAATTATATTCGTAGATATATTATGGGTTTAATAACTTAATAATGATCTTGGTCACTTGGGGAATGTTCTCATTATCATTAATTTGTTTGTGCTTCGAACTTGAAATATAATCAAGAATTCATTCACCTTGTTCACATCTGTGCATTATTCCAAATATTCAACTTAAGGCCAAAATTTTAATCAAATTTTGATAACTTTTTCAAATAAGTCTTCAGTGGAAATGACTTCTCATTAATAATTAAATGGAGACATAATTTGATTGAAAGCTTTGAATACAGGGTTAACCACCTCTTTGTATAAGCGCTTAGTATTAACACATTATTACTGTATTAGACCACAAACTGATGTGAGTTTTGAATATATTTTGTGAATAGTATCGTATCATAACATTAATCAAAGAATAAAATGACTACAAGAGTGGAAACGATTGGCACATCTCCACTACCAGAGACTCGTTTAAGTCAATCAATAGAATAGTTTGCGGTTCAGACCCTCCGATGACTTAATCTAAAAGAGAAATAAACTTTTTTGACCTTTTCTTCTGATGTGAAGACAAATAGACAAAAATTGACGATTAATGTAATGAAGAGCACATCACAAACACAAGTAATTAGTTTTGGAGAATATTCTGTCCGCTCGAATATTCTGTCCGCTCAAAGGGCTGTTCATTTACGAAACTGTCTTTTGTAATTTATAAACTAACCGTGTTAATTAATTTGTCTGCTATTTTCCTGTTTTCCAAAGCCTTAAACCAATTATCAAATGTTTGAATTTGTAGTGAAAACTATTTTTTCACTTTTTTTCTTCTTCTGTTGAATGTATTTATGAGATGACACTCACTCTCTGATCGATATTTTGTGTGTCTGTTTGCGGTTTAGTCAAAATGTCTTAACCCGTATTTATATGTAACCCAGAATTGAAAACTTAAAGATGTGCTGAGCATTCGCTCCTGTATTTTCTTGTATATCATTTATCTTGTGTGCGATCAGTGCTCAGAAGAGATCACATTTAAAATTGTGATGTCTATACTCGATGTCTGAGCGCACGTAAAGGATAGGGATATGTTTGTGCCGACGATGTCATCGATTCTGTGTCTCGTTATCAACTGAATTAGTATTCACCGATCATTTCATATAACGACTTCAGATATTTGTCCGAAACACTAATTAATCGCTTGATTTCTATTCTCTTCAATTAAAGACAATTTATTTGTGAACTCATCCCAAAAGGTTACAATCGATTAACGAGTTTCTGAGTTAACTTTTTTCAGTCCAAAAGCTTTTCATTAGACTTCAAATTTTGTATTTGCTTTATGTAACAAGAATTTCATCCAGAAAAAGTTATGCTTAAATATGATGCTCCAGGTGAACCAACAATGGTTAAGCTAATTAGTTGTTTACCAATTTTGATTAAATGGTAATTTTCCCCTAATTTTAGATTTAGGCAAAAAATTAATTAGTTTTTGGATTGTGTCTAAAGGTCTGTTACTTTAGTCTATAAGTCGAGTATCAAAGTCTCCAATAAGGGCTTAAATCAAACAAAAAACTAATTAAAAGTAGTTTTGAGTCTAAGATTAGTTTCCTTTCGAAACGAAGAAAATCTGTGATTTAAGACCTATTTATGGATTCTTTTGATTCAATTTAATCGAATAAAACAATCCGATACGTCTGTAACGATAATTATTTGCTTGGTGATTGCCAACATTGTATACTCGATATGTTTTATTGATGTCATAAAATTCCTTTGTTTTGATTTAACAGAAGAATTTTTATAATAAAACTATAGTTATATTAGTAAATATTGATCTTGTTCAACATATGGAATATTATTGAGATCTCACGATATATTTTTATCGAATTGAATGCCCTATTATTTAGAAAAAAAGAGTTTTTTATTCTTGGTTTCTGAGAAATTCAAAAAATATACAAACAATGAGTGAAGACATATAAGTATCGAATTCAATGAACCCATTGTCTGTTCAGTTAACCAAACAGAGAGTCATTTTATATCCAATACATCAGAAAAATGAGGTCCAGAATGAGATTGGAATCAATTTTCAAAGAGAAAAATATTGCCTCGAATTTATTCTTGCAATAAATGCTGTTTTTATATGGAAACCAAATTTTGATTTTCATTACTTCATTGGAGTTCAATGGATCCCATTTTTTACTAATACTCGAGTGGATTGAACTAAATTATCCCCGGATTCTGATCTTCAATAGAAATTCTATATTCAATATTCTGTTTCTAAGAAAACACTCAAAACTTTTTACTTTTCTTCAGAAGGTATTGAATTCCCATGTATTTCAAGAGAAAGGAGGAGAAGAGTGTCGTCCCCCTAATGAGTTGAATAAACTTGTTGCTAATTATTATCAAAAATTTGATCTTGGCTTCAAGGCTTTCATACCTTATTTCATAAGAAAATTGATATAAAACTCTTACGAAATGCTTTATATAATGAATTGCTTTCAACACTTATTTCTAATACATTAGAGTCTAATCATTAGATTCTGAATAAAAACATTTTTGTGGTCAGAATATGTGTTAAGCCTTTTTATGTAATGTTTATCCAAACAGCAAATCATGAGTTACTTCACTCCTGTAATACATTTTATGATATTCTTCTCAAAATGTGAAACCAATAGCTTTCAGATACAGTCGACTCCTATCCCATGAGTAAAATTGTTTCAAAATATCAAAATCTTTAGAATGAGTCGATTAGCAAGTTTAATGTTCTAGCTCATCCTTATTTTTGAAGGTCCGATTCAATGTTGCAAGTTTAATTTTGTTTATGTGACTACAGAAAGGGTCAACTCTGACATAATAGAGAGTTAACTGTAGTTTTTTGTATTTTTCTTCAACCCATTTGGACGGCTCTCCACTCTCTGTGATGTTTTCAGCACTACTACTACTACTACTCGACTCAAATAGTTTTGAAAAGACTTATTACTTTCAATATAACCAGAGCTGTGCGTATGTGTTGTCGGCTTAAATGTCTTTGAGACCAATTCAATGAATTTATGAGTCCAACGATGTTTTAAATCTTTTTTCTCAAATGAAATTTTTCGCAAAGTATGGCTCAATTTGAGCAAGGTAACTCGCTTGAGCGCGGTAACTCGAATTTGATTAAAAAGCCAGCAAGCGAATAATGAATCCTCAGGAATTAGCTTTATGTTTTTATAATTATTAATATCTATTGTGAAATAGCAACTTTGACATTTGCACCTAGTCAAATACAGAACTGGAGAAGTCTACCCAATATACTTTTTATATACTTTTTATCATTTATTATATAATTCTTTCAGTTTTGAGAAGTGAATAATTATTTTGATTTCAATTCTAAGACTTCTTTTGGTTTTCAGATAAGAAAAAGTTTTTAGATTTGAAATAAGAGTTCAAAATAAATGCAAATTAAGAGAATAAGAATCGATTTTAATATAATTTAAGAAAATATTAATAAATGAACAAAACTATTGAATTTGTTATGAGAACTACCAAAAGAGGATTTTAAGTCATGTATTCATTTATTCTGACAAATATTTTACGAATGTTTGAATGGATTCTTCAAATAATATTACTTTTAGTTATCGTATGGAATGTCTTATCAAAAGGATTTCAACAATTATTTCGATATTCTCTTGAATTTCATAATTGAATACATTTTTTAGATCAGCTTTTGTTCAGATTTAATAGGATATCGAAACTATGAGGAAGTTTTAAAGCAATTCTAAGCCCTTACATAACATTTACTTGTTATGAAATTCTTTAAAATAATGACCTTTTCAATGCGCACCATGCTCATATAATCTCTTTCATCTAATCTATGACTTATTATTCTTGAATGATATGAAGAATTAATGAATTATTACGAGTAAACAGACAATTGGTCACAACAACTGAGCCGTCACTTCCAATAGAAAGGGAATGAATTCAATATTGACAGTCAGTACTGAATATATACGAAACCCGATTGCAATTCATATCAAACAAAAGCGACAAATATATTAAGCGTTAGTTTATTGGAAAAGAAATTTAGTTTCGTCTCAAATAAAACCAAATGAAAAGAATCATTGAATTGATTTGAAACTTAACATTAACGTCAAGTGACGATCAGCACAACATCTCATCTCATCGATGAACAGAATAGAGGCTATTATCAAAAATAATAGCTTTTAATCAAAACTATTAGAAATAAAATTGGATTTTATTTTATTTGATGACAATTTTTAGCTACCTTGGTGACCTGACGTATTAACTATAATTTGTATTCATGGCAACCGTTACGATGAGCAAGTGATTTTCCTCTCGACAAAAAGATGAAGGTCAACTTTTTCCTTAATTAAAATTCATACTTATATTGAAAATAAATTAAAAATACTGTTAGACTCGAAACTAGAGCAAAGTATCTTGCTACTTCAAAATTCTTGTCCTGATTTGCTTTCAAATAATTATTTCGCTTCAATTGAAAAGTATTTGTCGTCTCATTTCTGGAGACTTTCAAAAGAGAGTCGGAAAGAGAGAGTCTATAAAACTTATTCACCCATTAATTCAAATATTAATTGAATTTTTTTTCAAGTCTTTACCAAGATGCTTCTTAAAATGCAAGGTATCTCAACGAAATGAACTGGGCTGTTAAATGTGATTAGTGTTTACTTTTTCTTCAAGTTTTACCTTGCTGAACAATGGGAAAGGGATACCTTAATGAACTTGTGCTCGATTACTTCGATTTCCCAATTTATCAGATAATTAGTGTTTAATATTAATTAGGTGAAGACGTCATAAGATAACTATCCTTGTTCACTTATTATTAATGAAATACAAATAAAATTCAGATTAAAAGACATGATGTGTATAATGAAGTGTCAAATGTCTTACATATAAATATATAGATATTCGTATAAATATTAAATATAAAAATATAACTATAAATAGTTTTTAAGCCAAGTTTTGAAATATTTCCAAAATTTAATGTCATTTTGTCTCAAATCTCACGACTTTTATCTTAAGCCATGAGGAAGTGCTCAACAAAAGATATAAACATTTTCTATGAATTTGTTTTAAGTCAGTCATTGAATGAATTGTTTTGTTTATTGTTTTATATGTTATTTTGTTAATGCATTCAAACGTTACATAAGAAGCGTTAGATTTGAAGACATTTTCGTTAATTATGTTATAATTTATTACTTCCGACAAAGACTTTTGTCATGAATCAGAGCTCTGAACAACATATCGAAGTAATGGAGATCTCTGGACATGAATTGAATAATAAATAAAATTCTTATCTTCTTATATAATCCAGGCTTTCATTAGTTGGATTGAGTAAGGATTAAATAAGAAACAAATTGGGAATTCTTTCCTAATTTTTAAGAATTTATCACAAAAACTATTTTTAGAAAATTTAATAACAGAATGGATGAGATAATTATCACTAGAATTGATTTGATTGAACTGAGCAAAGACAATTTTGACTGGAATTTTCAGATTAATCTAAAAAGTTTTACTTTTGTTTCCAAATCTCTAATCATTTTATTTGAACGAAAGCACAGAATTAGTCCAATCGCTGGAAACGATTAAAATTTGATGCCTTTGGCTGACTTTAAAAACAATTATTTTGCGATGATCTTGCTTAATTAAAACCATGCTCTTTAATCTTTATCATTGAATACAGTAGTTTTTAGGAGTAATTAATGGTTTTGGATCAAATTTGAGCCAAATATGCTGTCCTTCTAATCACTCGATCATTGATTTATTATAATTTATTTTAAAGGAAAGGGTTTCGCAGTTTTAAAAACTTTTGAATAATTATTATTTTAATGAAAATCAAAATTTAATGAACTTTTGTCTACAATTTTCAAGAGTTTATTCAAATTTTTAGAAACATTATCTATGATTTTTGAATTGAATGCTCTTGCAATTTTGAATTACTACACTGTAATTACTTAAGGAAGGAAAAGTTGTCTAGGCAAATTCAATAAACAGAACTTTTCTTACCTTTCAATTTTATGAAACAAACTTCGAGTCAAATATTCTTACGAAATGGTTGACAACAAAAACAGTCTTTTGCGGATCAGTTGATCAGATGAGAGACAAAATATGAATCGAAAACTTTTTTTTTAATCAAAAGACGTTTTTCTAACACTAGTCGACAGAATATATGAGAAAAGTTAGGTCTTTGGTATCGGAACCGACGATAATATGTGAGAACAGAGCAAACGGACCAGAATTGCCTTCAATACAATGACAGACACCTCTCGAACCAAAACGCATGCGTTTGTATTGAATGAAAGCACAGAATAAAGTAATTCTGACTTTTTTTTATCGAAGACTCAGAATATTCTGTTCACATTCTGTTAACATTTCTATTTGATGGCAAATCTTATGCTTTTTTATAACACATTAGTATTTGTTTTTATGTTATGTTTTCGGTTAGGTTTGCATTCAAATCAATCTTAAATAACATATAATTCATCAAAACTTATCGTTAAATAATGTTATTTCAGATAAAGTTTTGGACAAATTGATTGCTTATCCATTATTTGATTGTATTTCTTCTGAATTAATCCCAAAATAGACAAAACAAATCATAATATTATTATTGAGTCGAAGAATATGTTTATTAATATTCAGTTTTTGACAAATTCTTGAGTCATTCGTTTGTAACCAAAATCAAGTCATTGACTGAATTAAGATATTTGAAGACTCTTTTGATCTCAATTTTCAGACTTAATGTTATTCTTTTCAGATGAACATTAAGATTGATGCCGTCCTTATCTAGGTCTACTCAATTTGATGAAAGCCATTTTGATCCTGGGTATCTCCAATATGTTCAAACACATGTCAATTCATTCGGTTCAATGATTTCCTTGTTGTCATTTTTCGGCTGAAGCTTATAATCAATTTTTGATGTGAGATATAACTTATGCGTTATTTTTAAATAATTAATCGCTTCGTCTCTCAGTTGCAAAACATTTCAATTAAACCCAAAGTCACGACAAATATGTCTTTTTTCATAACTTTTTGTTACAACAAAATTAAAATATCAGAGAAATTGATGATTGAATAGATTAAAATCGCGTTCATTATCCCGAAAAATTGAATGCTCTAGTTAACTGAGACAATATTAACATAACCAATGTTTGGGAGGGACTCCACTCTCGCTTATTGAAAAGTTTTGGTTCATCTCATCTCTAATTAATTTGCATTTGATTTAAGGCCAGAGTTTACAGAAAAACTTTTTTTTCTTTTTATCGTTTAAATTCACTTTTGATTAATCGTTTGAAATACCAAAAAAATGATCAAAAATAGTGAAACAAATAATAAATTCAAAACAAATGAGAATTTATTGATGTTTTAGAGGCGGAAACCGGCGGTAAAGGCCAAACATATCCGGAAACTATTTGTCATTATATTAGAAAATGTTATTTTCGGACAAAATTTTATACAACTTTATAAATGTTGAAATCTTTTGAAACAAATGTTTTTCATAAAATTTTACGATTGTTTCGTGCGATTCATTCATTCGGTTGTTTTTTCACAATAAAAAACATCTAGTAATTAATGGGGTGATTCACAAAAGACGTACGAAGGTTTTGGAGGATTTTTGACTCCCTAGGCTAAAATTTTCATTAATTGTTTGTTTAAACACTTTGAGTGCAAATAATATCCAAAATTTTATAGAATTTAGTTAAACCCATATCGAAGAACAGGGCGAAGAATAATAGAAGCAAGGTAAGTGAACCAGAACATTGTCCGAAACTCTCTATAGAGTAATAAATGTTTTGGGTTCACCCAGATTATCAAAATTGTATCATTAAATTGTGATTCTTGTGAAGAGATTTTTATCGTAAATTCTCTTTGGGAACAGTCATTATGCGGGCATTGGACTCAACAAAAAGTTTCTAGGTGAAGACTCACGATAAATCTTTCGCTTCTTCTGCAAAACTACAATATTTGAACTTGTCCGATTCATTTCCAATGAAAATATCTGCTGGTTGTGGAATAAATTGAAAAAAAACTTTTGATTTTATTGTTCTTTACATTACTTTCAATGATATAATTATTTCATAAAATATTTTTGATTTAATTGTTTTTTTGGTACAAAACTTTTGTTATGGAATAATATTTTAAAATAATTTATAGCCTAAAAAATATTGGTTTCAAACATTATTTAGCTTGTATACGAAAATTGATGAATGTGTGATAAAACAAGCGTTTAACGAATTTTATAGCCTATCCTATGATAACATCTTACGGTATTGTCTTCGGAATCAGAACGAAAATATATACTCCGAAAACACTGTCATCGTCGCCAAAAAGTGGTATCGATTGAAAATTCTTCTGAATTTTATCCGAAAAAATATAATTTTTTATTGATTTAGTTTTTGTTAAAATTAAATGATATACACTTAAACCTCTCAGAAAGAAAGTCTCTTGGAAGGAAAATCCTCTCAAATATGAAACCCAACAATATTTTACAACGAATTGTAGAGAAGGACCTGCATTGAGGGGAACACCTTTCCCACTACTCGAAGAAGTGCAAACACTTTCCCGCTCTCAGACTCTGCCGCTAAAAGTGATTGTATGGCCACTGAATAATTTTGTACGATGATAAACTCTGAGTTTAGTAATCCTATCTTGATCATCCCTTTTTCTGAAAAGATACTGTCAGTTGAGATCAATCTGATTGCAATTCATTTGAATCTTGGATTCGGCCATAAATTCGTATAATTCTCTCTCAGTATTCATGGATTGAATTTGACTCCCAATTGGACTCAATTGAAAAACATGTCGTCCCCTACTGTTTAACATCAATTGCTTTCTTTTTTGTTAGTTTTTCAAATCAATTCAGACACAAGTCGTGTGACTTTCAAAATAAGAAGTGAAAGACTCCAAACGGAATGACTTTCCTTTCCTTCCATTCAATGAATGCATAAATTGTTATGCGATTCAATGGACAGTCGACTGAAAGTTTGTTACCTGAGCTAAAAATAGTAGTCCACTAATAAACGAAAAAATGAGTTATTGCATAAATAACTGGAATGGAGGGGCTGTCCATCACTTAGTTCAAAGTCTGAATTAATAATAAATATCGAGAATTCTTTTCGTCGTTTTAACAGATAATGAGTAAAAACAAACAAACAATTAATTGACACTAAACTAGAAATCATTGGTTTTGTGTTACTTTTTATGGCCGACGTCTGTATCGGTTCTCTTCTCAAGTCGTTTGGTCTGTATTTGATGTACGCCTTCGCCAGTCCTTTTGTGATCACATTTATTATTAGTTTAGAATTCAATAGAGTCTAATAGAATTGATCAAGGCAAGCCAAATCACAAGCCATTCACAAGTTAATTCAATTTTTCCGTGATTTTTCTCAATGAATTTCAGAGTTATTTGAAATTTAATCTTGTTATCTTGGAATCGAGTTAACAGAGTTTCAGTGTGAGAGTCAAAACATATTAAACATTATTTGAGAAACGTCTGAACAGTCTTAAAGTTTTTGAAATCAATTTCGAGACACTTTTGAGAGGCGAAAGTCTTTTGCCTTTTGATATAATTTTGTGACTCTTTCAACACTTGGATGTCTTTCCTTATCTATGAGTTTATATATCCAATAATTTTTTCTTTGATATTGTTTTGACAAAAATAAACACTTGAAAAGACACAGACATAAGACACAATCAAAATGTCATTAACGGACTGTTGTCACAAACTCTTCTCCAACTCCTCTCTCTCCAAGTGTTCACATTTTTTTACAAAAGGATTAATCAAAGTCTGTCTGAAGTAAAATAAATTGGATTTACTATGAATTTGAGGTCCAATTGAACTCATATTATGTAATTGATTTCTGAAATTACCTAGATAAGTTTATTTGATTAAGAATTCATTTGATATACTCATTGGAGAAAATTGTATTAAATGTTTTGAAAACAACTGTTTGTTATATAATTCTTAGTTTTTATTTGCTCTTGTTTACTTTTCAAGTAATTTATTTGTTATTCAGCTTTTAATGACTTGGCCAATGACTGTCTCATTTTTTCGAGATTCCAGTTATTAATGAATAAAACCTAGTTATTTGAAAAAAAGTTTTATCTGAAAAAAAACATCGATTTTTATTTACAAAGAATCAGAATTTCATTTAAAACTTGAATTATATTTGCATTGAATTTAATTTATATAGAAATCCTAAAATACAACTCAATAACTGATTGCGTGCTTTAGAGTCAATCATATATTGAATCCGTTTTAAAGAAAACTTCATAAGACGACCAAATCCTTGCAATTCAGGCAAAACACGAATTATTTACAAGAGGTTTCACATCTAAACCAATAGATCCTATAAATTGAAGTCCTATTGTTTGGGTCTATCCCTCTCCCTGTGCAACAAAAAATAGAAGCAATTTATTGAAAGATTTTACGGTTGAGTTTCTGATGAGTATTTCATTTCAAATCAATTGAAATCTGTTTACGGAATGGTAGGCATTGTTTGGCCACAAATATCCAGTTCATTTGAAATTAAAAGAAATTATTTATAGATTTGGTTGAAAAACATCTTCTCATTGATTAAACTGAATTGAATTGAAGTATCGAATTATATTTTCATCAAAATATATGATAACACAAATGGAGTTGTTTTTGAAAACACAATCAAAACACGAAATGTAATAAAGAGTGTAATTTAGGTCTCACATGATTGAAGTGTTTACCACCTAGATAACCTCAACATATCAATTCTTCATTAATGGTTATTTGATTTCCTAATGGCTATTTGTGTGGCCAGACCTGTTTACCAAGAGAATTTCGGATTCTCTTAATTTTCGAGAATTGCCTTGTTTACCTAGTAACTTTCAATAATTGAAAGATTAAATATCAAGTTAAAGAATAAAAGTCAAGAGTTTAACATTTGTTTAGATTCTGGGAAGCGATCGAAGAGAGATCTGATGAGTCAAACATTAACCATAGCATCGAACCAACCATTTGAAGACTTTCCGCAAATCTATTGTTTGTTTCATTCAATGGACACCAGACCTCACCGTAGACTTCGAGAGGAGATCCGGAGACGAGAGTGAGGTTTGACTGGAATTAGTTTTTTATTGATTGGCGCAACAGTTGGGTTCAGTTATTATTCATATTGAGATCAACAGTATTTTTTAACATCAAATCAACAGAAAAAGGTTGAGAATAGTCTCAGACATCACTCGATTTCAATACAAAAGAATACCAAAAAATATATTCAAAAATGAAATATCAATTATTCTGTACTCGAATTCAAAGCTGAGTTTATTCATTAAAATCCATTTGAAAATTAAATTTTTTGCCAAAATTTTTCCCTTTTGTTATTCAAAAATAATTGGATGAATAGCCGTCTAAACAATTTTCTCTCCGGTTAAACACGAAACACATGAATAAAATTTGAAATAATAGTATTTTTTGTGCGAAAAAATACACTAAATTTATGGCACATTTTTTGCTTGAACTTTCAGATCAATTATTACTTAAGCGCAACACTTGTATGCAAGAGTTGTGGTGTGCCATAAAAATGACCAGTGTCATGCGGTACACATCAGTTGAACACAGTCGGCGCTGTCAAGTGCTTACATTTTATCCGTGTTTATTGAATATTACTTTACGGGTAATACAAGATATTGCACTTCATATCTGAAGATAAATAACTTGTATTTCGTTGCAAAACGGCTCAAACCTTAACTCTAATAGAAAATTGTGGAATAAAATGCATTATATTTTGTTAACGCTTTCACTCCTGATATTGAAAGTTATAATCAATTTTTCTTTTCATTTTTGAAACGTTTGTTGAGAGAGGGAAGAGAGAGAGAGAGAGAGAGAGAGAGAGAGAGAGAGAGAGAGAGAGAGAGAGAGAAGAGAAGAGCAAAAGTTTTTTTCTTTTTCTATGAGATCATCAAAAATAACAATTGACTAAAAAAATCTGTGATTCCTTTGATTGTATTGAATCTATTTTTAGGGTTTGTCTCGACTTTTATTCAGAGAATACAAAACAACAGTCAAACCGAATAACCGAATGAAGAATTGGTTTGGCAGTCAATCGATGAGCACAAATATTTTTTATGTATCAAATCATTGCTAGGTATTATTGAGCTATAGACGAAAAACTGGGTCAATTTCAAAATGTTTGCAGAAATAATTTTATTTAAAATATAAGCCTTAATACCGACACAAGTCTTATGTAAATATTTGATTAAATTTTCAAAAAAGTCTTATCGATTGGTTTTGTGATACACCGAGAAATTGATATTTTTGCTCTATTTTTATGACCTTGGTATTGATCGCTTTGAATTCTTAGAATTGAACAATTGTTGAAAATTAGATTGACCTTGTTAGAATCCAAATAAATTGATGAATCATATTCTCTGAAACAAAGTTCATATTTTCTGAAATCTAACCTATAAATTGATGTAATAATCATGGTCAATCAATTTTTCTTTTCTAAACTCCTCGTCATTAATAACTTTTGATATATTTTATAAAATACTTGTTTTAAAAACGAAATGCATTTAAACGGAACCATTAATCTCTTGAAATTAGATTTTCAATGGAAATTGCCTAGCTTGCTTAAATCATTAATGATAAAATAAATCCGATTTAATGGTAATTATCTTGATCTTAATTCAAGGCCTTTTTAACAAGTCTACAAAAAAACAATTTTTATTAATTATAAAGATATGTAAATAATATTCATTTGTTTTACAAAAATTAAGAGATTTTTATATATAGAGAGACTTTTTTTTTGTTGCAAATGACAAAAATAATGTGTATTTTGTGCTCACATTCTGTGTATGGTTTGTATGATTACAAGAGTTTTCGAGAGACAACAAAATTAATATTAATATATATTCTTATTTATATATAATTTATATATAACGGTATATATCAAAATATATCACAATATTTTCAATAACTTACTGTTTGTTTATGTATTTCTCTTTGTGCTGAATATAAAGGTGAAAGATGAATAATGAACAAGATAACTTAATAATCAATGCATCAATTCATGTGACAAAAGCAACGAAAGGAAGTCATTAAATGGTTTTTTAAAAATATTTTTTTCTAACCGTTTTTCGATTCAATGAAAAACACAATAAATTTCTTAATTATCTATAAAATTGTTGTTAAGGTCTATCCGGCGATGGATTTGATAGAAGAAAACACAAGAAATTATTAACAAAAATATATTTTCAATAATTAAAATGGAATATGACTTCAATTATAACAACATTTTCCCGGAATTAATACCAGAATTAAAAACATAAGAGGTTTTGGTTTTCATCTCAAGTATTCAATAAACTTCTGGCAAATGACTGAATACATGAATATATTTATTATAAAATGTATTTATATTTCTATTAACAAAAGGAATAGAGTTTTGGGTCTCGTTTTTTGAAGTGTTTGTTGTTTTTGTGCGAATACTCACCAGAAGTATGTATAATAAGTACAGCACTACTACTTTTATGGCACAAATATTTTTTCATTAGTTTTTTTTCATTAATTAACACATATTTTGTTGTTTCGGTTTTTACGTCTTTTATCAACAAATCAACGAATTCTCGCATTTTTTTGTAGAAAACAAAAGAGTATTTTTTGCCTTCAAAGAGACAAAACCGAATACCAACGGATGAATTGACTGTCGATGAAAATGTGTTCAGGTTTTGTTGCGTCAATGATGTGTGGCTTCAATGGTTATATCGAAGAAATAAAGAGTAATTTCCTTTCATTTCCAATAATAATAAAGTCGAGGAGAAAATCACAATTGAATCCAATCCATAGAAAATAGATTTTTGTTTTTGTTTTTGGACACCGAATCAGTCCTCCAAAAGTATGGGCTCTTCCAGAAGTAGAGAAACTCATAAATCAAAAGCTTTGGCTTTCAATTGAATTTGAGTTATGTTTGTCTTTATGTCATATAAAACTCATTTTTGGCCATTAATTCAATTTTTGTCTAATTCTTGTTCGCAATATATTTATATATAAATAATTATTATTTGTATTGAACGGACAGCTGTGAGGCAATTGTCCTTTAATTGAATTTTATAGTCAATACTTCGATCATTAGCTGCTCTCCATCAGTGTCTTCGACCGTTTGAAGGGTTTACTGGCTCTTCGTTTGCCTATCCTCGAGGTCTTCTCCTTTTCTTTATCTTTGTCTTTCTTATTGTCATCTTTGCTGTTGGCTGTGCTGTGATTACTGGACTCCGGTATTGCACTGTTGGCTGCGGCCGCCCTCTCGGCCCAGAAGTTGGCCGACTGTCTTAAGTGTAACAAATCGCTGCCCGCGATGTTAAAGGCGTGAGGAAGAGTCATACGACGGAACCGATTGGGAGACTCTATCTTATGTATGTCAACACTACTGGGATCGGCCTAAATAGGGAACAGAATAAAGAATTGAAAGTCATTTTTACAATTGATTTGTTTTATTGTTAAGCAATCAAATGATTGATTGGATTCTCTGCCAAATGTTTTTGCCGTTTGTTTTGCATATATTTGTGATTTCGTGAGCAATGGTTGCGATTCGCTGTTTATCTCTCAAAACAATGAATTATTGATTACTGGCTCTCATCTGCCGAACAGCTCTAGTATTGTCTTTCCATTGAAATGTATTCCCATTCAGGAATAGATATAAATTACTGTTAGTTTCGGTTATATTTCATTTGCTTTTTTTGCCTCTTTCTCTCTGAATATGAAAATAAAGGGAAACTCAAATATGTCTTCAGTGGTAGTCCTTGAATATGAATTGTTGATCATTAAGAAGAATAGGAAGAATACTATTCCTCTGATTATTATTTCTCTCTTATGTTTGAAAATAATATTTGATCTGAAAAATAGCTTTGAGTTAAAGTAATGATTATTTTCTTTAAAAATATGATTCCCTTTGAGTTGAAATTCAGTTGAAAAGTATTATTATCTTTATATTCCTCATTAACTCTCAATTTGTTTAATATTTATAATAAAAAATTTCTTTAATAAGAATATTCCGTTGACTGACATAAGAGTCTAAAAATATGATCAAAACAAAATCAAACTCCTAATATAAATCAATTAGTTGAGCAAGGTCAGTTTTGTTTGCGAATATCTGATCACAAGAGGCTTTGATGAGAGACATGTGATTTAGTTTCCGCACAGAATATATTTTTACAGATTATAATCATAAAAATATATGGATTTTGAAAAAAAATATTTTCGATTAAGTAATCCTTGAAATAACGATAGAGTGAAAGTAAATCCAAGTTTGAAAATATCAAACATATATCTGAGGCAAAGTTTTTTGCCAATATTTATCTTATTCCACAAAATAAGCAAGGTTCAATATTTTGGTTATTCTGATAAAATCAAATATAAACAGAAAAACTCAATTTTGTCAAATAATTTGCGATATTCTCAAAAGTCTATCCCATTTAACTCATAATCAAATAAATATCAATTTCTTTGAGAGGAATACAGAATATTATAGTTTAGTATCGATTTTCACTACATTTTAAATAATATTTCGCTTATATTTATCAGTCATTCGAGACTTTTGTTCATTTCTTTATTTTTTGATTAGACTTAAGACTCTTTTAAAATGTTTTTAAAGTTCTCATGAAATCTATTCGTAAATTATATATTAAATTATATTTTTCAGGGATTTGAATAAATTTTAGATGAGTTTTATGTTCAAAATGTATTCAATTCCTGCGAGTTTTGAATTATCTATGTAGAATTTTCTAGGAATTGCCATTCTTAGCAGCTCACAAGTCAACCTTGATCAATCACTCTACCAAGCTACTTGGCATGCATAATTAAATTAGCTTGATTCTATTGAAAATAAATGCATTTAATCTATCGTTTAATTGTGTAATCATTTGTTTTCTCTGAGAAATAAATTATTGAAAGGAATTAATTGTAAGGAAACTGAAAATTAGAATAAAATCAAAGATAAGTTTTTTTCCTTACAATTAATTATTGATTTCACAGAAAAATAAATTTTGAATAGAAATCGATAAATATTTGATTAGGATCAAGTCCAACTCAATAAATCTAGCAAGTTAATTAAATAAGTCTACTTTTATTGAACAAGGCTAGATCCGGGTTGTCTTTCTTTATTATGCTTGTTCAAATTGAAATTACTCAAGGATTTCTATTGAAAAATATACCTTTTTGAAAGGCTTTACGAAATCTCAAATAATTAATATCTATTTTAATGAACTGTTATTTTGTTATTCATTATTGAAAATCATTATTTGAATGATAATAATAAGAATATAATAAGAAAATCGTATTTGAAATAACCCAGGGCTGAACTCACTATAAACCCCTAGTAAACTCGACTATCAAAATATATTCTAATTATTAAAGTCTTTTTGAAATCAAATACTAATTATCTTTTTCTTCTAACAGCTGTTCAATGAAATAGAGTACTCATTAAAAGTAATTAATAATAAGATTTTTGCACTCTTTTTGCTTTCTGACAGAAAAATGTGTTAAAAATGTTATTATGTATGAAATGGAAGATATTTTGCCCCTGGTTAAATTTCATAAAATATTTGTCAATTCAAAAGCAATCCCTCACTACTCGAGAGAATCAGTGGAAATGATTTTCTATGATATT
Source organism: Tectocepheus velatus (assembly GCA_034700625.1). Taxonomy (NCBI): domain Eukaryota; kingdom Metazoa; phylum Arthropoda; class Arachnida; order Sarcoptiformes; family Tectocepheidae; genus Tectocepheus; species Tectocepheus velatus. The sequence goes on from JAQIXV010000219.1 coordinate 31,091, forward strand.
ATTCTGATATCAGATTCTGTTGACAACAGTCCACTGAATCCTATTCTCAATAGTCATGACTCATGTATTAGATTTTAATGGAGTTAAGCAAAAGTTTTTATTTTGAATTATATGTTTTATTATTAAAATGTGAATAAATTGATGTTTTCGATTGAAAACTAATCTTCTCAGAAGATTTTAAACAGGAATTTATAGAGAATTTAATGTAAAAATTGTTTGAAAAGATAGAAATGAAATGTTTTTTCTATTTGAAAATTGTATATAATTTTTATTATTATTTTTTGCATAAATTTCATCCGTAAACAAGTTTTCAATTCCGAGAACAGGATTTTATTGATTTTTATAATAGAAAAATAGGTTTCTGAGAGATTAAAACTTCAAATATTCATGGTGAAATTATGCAACACAAATGAATTGTTAATTTAGATCAAAACAAATCTTGCTCAATGACATATTGTTATTGTTGCTAAATTCATGAATATATTCACCATAGTATTCCTTTGAGAAATTGTATCATTTGAACTGGGTGCACATAGACTAACATAGATTAATGCCCTTGGCGATTTGATATTTTAAAATAGTTTTGATAAAAGCTTTTACTCTGTTTTGAGCCAAACGTCAGCCAAAATGTTAAACTAATTAGTTTTCTATTATTAAAGTTTGTGCTGAAAATTAAATCCAATTCAATGGTATTTATTTTGAATTTGTATTTCAAAAGACAACAATCTATTCATTGAATTCAAGTGAAAATGTATTTTGACTAAAAATACACAAAAACTCATTGAAAATGATGTAAACGTTTGGTAAACACTATTATATTCTGTTATATATATTCTGTGCGTTTCGTTATTTGTATTATGAGTTTTGTGAAGAGATAAAAGAAAAGTCAAAAAAATAATTTTATTATTGAAATGAGTTTAATATGAGATCCGTGTGTTTACCTGAAAAGCTAATGCATTCATGATTACGTGGTCGGGCACTACCCCCAAGGGATGCACTTCACGCATCAGCACAGAGGCCGGGATTTTGTAGAATTCGATGCATTCGAGAAAATTTGACATCACCTCTCTCAGGTCGGCAGCACCGGGCGATCCGTCGCAATATCTTTGGCTCCAGTAGAGGGCCGCTTGAAATTTGTGCAGTTCGTCGGCTTTGAGCTCTTCCCGCGACAGTATCAGTCGGACCACGTGTTCCGGTAGTAATGCAAATGAACCCAAACTTAATACTTCGTTCCCGTGATTATCGACAAACTCTAATACCTTTTAAATTAACATTTTTGTCAAACAATCAATTCATTCAAAAGCTATAGAATTGAAGTAAAAGTGTGGAAAAACTTAACGGGAATTGAATTATCTTTTTTGTTCACTGAATGCCTGAAATTGAATTAAGTCTTGTATTCGTTGAGAATAAAATTTTTGACAAAAATAAACATTAAATCGAAATAAAAATCAAACAAAAAAATAGTATTTTTCTTCCCTTTTGTGTCAAAATAGAAATTTATAGCAATTTATATGTGAAACACATTTATCTCGAGTATAGAAGTAATGGATTTTTATATTTATTTAGTTTTCCCTCAAATCTAATACAAGTGGACAAACACTCACTCTTTGGACCAAAGATTTTGTGCACTTGTATTGTATGTATCTCTCGGCTGAGGCCAGAATCGAGTTAACGGTGTCTACAGTTATACAACAGGTGACGAACCCCATGCAGGCCCGCCGTAGTTCGTCTAATCCGTAATAGTCGGCCGCATTCATCAAACCTGATATTAATTACAAACAAAACATTCAATTAATTTAAATTAATTTATGATTTCATTTGACGGACAAACTCTTATAATGAATCTCTCTCTCTCTCTCTCTCTCTCTCTCTCTCTCCCTCCCTCTCTCCCCTTAATTGTCTTGTTAATTGGTGTAGTGTTTGTGTTGAGAGCATTTACTCTACCATCCCATGCAGACAATGTTTTATGTATTTCTGGACATTGTTTTGTATTTGACTTAATATCGTTTCTTAGATTTAATTTTGTGTTTGTTTTCAGTCTATTCGACATTCAATTGGTTTATATCTTAACAGTTATCCAATTGTTTTCGTTAATTGATTCGTAATATTAGTTATACTAAGGGATGACTGAGTGAGGTAACAACACCTGGAAAGTTCCCTACATAATTTTGATGAATTGATAGTATGATTGGTGAGCCACACGCTCAGCAAGGTGTTTTAATTAAATGCTTGATTATTTATCATGAATAGACTTTTTCTATTGATTGACATCAAATTTTTTGGTTCGAGTCCTGAAGTGAATGGCGAATGAAATTCTGATACCAATTGAAAATATATTAACGCAAACAACAATTTAATGGTTTTCAGACACGAATTGTAGTTAATAGACATAAATACTGTTGTAATATAAAAACTCCAGAAAAATATGAATCAAATAAATTAAATTTGATATCGATTGGAGAGGAACGTCACGTAAAATCCTAAGTCATTTAGACGTCAAATAAGGAATTTTATAGAAAAATAAAATAAATTTTCCTTAAAAACAATTCATTAAATTTTTATTTGTCTGAAAAATTTAAATAAAAATTTAATCATTTCTCTGGAATTTCAGAATAATTTTGACTTAAAATTTTGTACCAAAACATAATTCATACGAAATATTCAATTGACTGTCTATTGTCTATAATCTCTGTCAACACTCAGAGTTGTCACATAAACACAGAGTAATGTTTTCAAAGCATTAGTTTTATAGATAAGACAGTTCTGGGTCGACAACAAACAAAACGTACGGGCATTTTATCGCCACATATAATATAATACACATAATATTCTGGGTATTAATTCATTTGATGGATGAGAAAAGTGAGCAAAAATTCAGAGCATATCTAAAAATGAATTTAATATATTTTGGAGTATTTTGCATAACCTGTTGTCACATCACTGACAGGGATTAGAAACGGTTTATTACACAAACATATTAGATATTAAACCAAATAATATATAAAAATAATTCACAATTAGATTATAAGCCACACATCCTTTTATACACACAATTCACTGTCTATTTATAGATCGATCGCAAAATATGTGTGACTTTTATTAATGTCTATTACACTAAAAGCAGTTCATTAAGTATTGAACGAATCGAATGGCAATAAATAATCTATACTTTCATTAAAGGAATCGAGGAATAGATGGGTTACATGAAGGTTGGCTTCCCTTTGAATTAGGTGGGCGTCTCTCTCTCTCATAGATAGATATTTTGATAAATTTAGCCACAGATGGGAACTGAGTGTTACGTAATATCACTCGAAAAATCTCAACAATAACCATACATAACATGTTGTGTTGAAAATCATGTTGTGTGTAGGTTTACCTGGCTTATCTTACTTGTTCATCCAAAAAATCAATTTCAATTAGAAGGAGAATATTTGTAACCCAATATTAAAGGCCATGATCCTTTTATGCTGATATAAGTATACCCAGTAATCTTATACCCAACAATATATTGACTAAATTGTATATTAAGTAATCAAACGTTCGCTCATTTGTTGCTTTCGTTACAGAAAAGTGGTTTAACGTCAGACTTAATTGATTAGCAAAAAAGTAATCATCAAATTCAGGGCTTTAGATACCATTCATTAAAAAGTGTTTCCAAACTTTTTTTTTAATTCTATCCATAAATTAGCATAAATTGATTCCAAGTCTAAATGTTTGTTGCCTGGATTATTGCCTGGTTTGTGTTGTTTCGTAGTCGGAGTCAAACTCAATAAAATATACTCAAAACTAATTCAAACGCAATGTTTATGTGCTTTACGTGAAAGTGTTCTCAAAGGCGTCTCAACAGCACAAAACCAGATCACAAAAAATACTAAGTCTTGTATTACAATAGAGTTTGTGTGGATTTTGACGACACACTAAATGTAATACTCTTTTTCAAAGTTATATCGCAAACAGTATTACACCTGAAATGTAAGATTAAATTCAAAATATATTTATATATTAGGCCTTCAAAATACGTTAGTTATCATCTTTTATATCATATTTCAAACGAAAACAATTCTTTCAGTCATTTATTTCTATAAATAAGACGTTTTTTTAAACATTTTTTTCTCTGAATTTTCAGATTTTCTTTTGACTAAAAATATCACTCAATTCGAGTCATGTTTTTCCATTGAAATTAATGATAGAAATGTCTATTTTCTGCCTAAAATTTATATAACAAATGGAATAAATATTTTTAAAATTGGATTTTATGTAATTAATTAATGGATAAATATCCAGATTGTCAATAGATAAGCTAGTAAATTTTTGTTGCCACCCAACGATACTAGATTACTATTTATGGATTGTTCAAGTAAGTTTCTTTTGTTTCCATCTACTCAACGGATAATTGAATTCATTGAAATACTTGAATAAATTTTCAATCGATTTTATCCTATCCTTTGAATTGAAAAATAATTGCATAGACTCTGAGTTTAGGGCAGATATAGTGTCTCTGACTTTATATATCGTATTAAACAAATCTTTTGTCATTAAAAATAAATAGTATTCTGAGATTTCTTATATATCTCTCAATATATTCCTTGAATAAAATGAAATTCAAAAAAAAGATTTTGTTTTTGTCTCAAAATTGTTTGAATAAATTGTTTGTAAAATAAATTTTGTATTTATTTTGAGAGCAATATAATAGACTAAAGACTTAAACTTTAAATATTTAAAAACAAATTATTATAGTTTTCTCTTATCTTTTCTCTCAACTGATTTTCAATTGATCATATTGTCTAGGACATTAAGAGAAATGACATCAATTTTGCGTTAGCTAGCTCATTTCAATAATTTCCAAATAATGGACAATCATTTAGTGTTTTATTACAAAATTTATGGTAATATTTGTGCAGAAACGAGAAAATCGATGAAACAAACGGAAAGTCACTTTTGTTTGCGTTTGAAAATAAATTATGGATTTATATAACTGTTTATGATTTGGAATTTTATCTCAATATATATATATAACTTATATACATATGCCTTATATACGGTATATATATCGTATATGACTTATGTATATTCTATGGAAAGCACTTTTATATTGTCTTTATCTCATATTTTTCTTCTGATTCAAAACGATTTTATGGTTGCATTACATTCTCGACAATCGTATTGAATGGGCTTTTTATTTGTCACACTTTCCTCTTATTTTATTCGGAATTTCAATTTTTATCGCTCAGGAGTTCAGACATTCCTTTATTATTGCCGTAAAAAGACATAAGATTTTAGTCGACATTATAAATGTGGAACATATGTTGGATCTCATTATAATGGCTTTTTGACTCATCTTAGTATTTGTTGGAAATTGATTTTCTTTAAGATGTCAGATTAACAAGTTAATATATTTCCCCAGTCACATTTTCATCCATGTTCTCTCTTTCCACTTACAACCAAACTACATAGATCACTGTTGGCAAGGTGAATAATTAAAATATCATGTTTCTCTTAGTTAAGATAGACTCGATTTATTTTTAACTTGATAATTCTTATTTTTAGGTCAAATTTCAAGGAGATTTCATTTGGATTTGATTTCAAAGCAATTTTCATCAATTGATAATTCAATTGATATATAAATTTAATGTTTTATTTGTTGGAAATATCGGTTTCACATGATTTCTATTTCAAGTTAAGGACTATTTTTAAATTTCAATCAAAAATATCAGAAAACATCTGAAAATTGTGGGATTTATTATTTGTAAATGATCTGTATCAGTTTTTGAAAAAGGTTGAATAGGTATTAAATTTCCTGCCGTTTCTCATTTGTTGTGATTTTGCAAACGTTTTCTCATTTTCTTGTCATTAATAGAAATGAAAATTCAATTTCGAGTCAAATCTTTCATATCCTTAAACTCCTCCCTCACTATGTAATCATTGAAACATCCGATTTGTTTACTCATCCCATGGAAAAGGACCCAATTATTAGCTTTTTATTCAAATAAAGTTCAAAATCAAACTCTGAATATCCATTTGATATGTGTTTCGAAAAATAAGTACCTCTTTTAGAATCAAATGATTCAAAAAATCTATAAAACAATCCTTTCTTTCGATGAATAGATTGTATTATAAATTGGATTATATATTATCTTATTATTTGACCTTTCAGTTGAATTTTCATATTTTCTCAAATATTTATTTTCTTGAGATTAAGACTTATTCCGAGTTTTGAATATTTAATTTAATTGAATTGAATTGAAAGCACAGAATATTCTTGAGTTGAAAAATGTGTTTAATTTTGATAAATTGAAATTAAATCCTATTTTCCTAAAACTTTTAAAACTTGGTCTCAATATTTCATAGAATTTTTTGCTTACTTTTAGCGCTTAAACAAATATTTTCAAAAATACTTTTCTATTGAAAAACGGATTTTGGGATTTCAACCGAAAGATATATATAATATATTAACCAATAGTTTATATATAACTATATATTGTTTTATAGATATATATATATATATAAAATTGTTTTTAGCGTATAATTCCTTAACGATATTCTGTGGTATTCACTAATATATTGATTGAAAAACTAAGTAAACATTGCAATGATTTATGATATCATTAATGGATTATTGAATTATTGGCGAAACTTAAAGACTTGAGTCTCTTATTTTCAAAGTCTTTCTTATGTTAAACACAAAAAAACACTGTATTTGTCAAATGATGTGAAAAAAATAATTGCTTTCAGTCAAACAAAATTGTATTTAAAATTTTTTGATTCAAAACATTCATCCCTTTAAATGTCATTTTAATATTGAGTTCAACTCTTGGGCTCAAAATTTTTTGACAAATACTTGTATTTTAACTGAGATTTCTCTCAAAAGAATTCTAATAAAAGCTTAGATTTCAATAAATATTTATATTTGAAAGGTTTCGGAGTATTTATACTCAGATTTAAATTTATATTTTGATTTCAAACAGAAAATAGTGTTTGAATTGAAAATCATTAAAAAATATACGAATTCTTATGTAAATAACAGACGAAACAGAATAACGTTTTCAGAGGAAAAACATAAAATCTGTTGAAAATTACGGTAATTAGCGATAAAAACAATGTTAGCTCAAATTAAATTCATTAGAATATATATTAAGCTCTGAGCCAACTGGGTAAATTACCAAGATTATAAAATTTTGTGGAGTAACTGGAGCAAGACACATTGTGATAGCTCAATTTAAAACAATCAATTGGAAACATTGAATATTGAAGCACTTCGTCTGATTACCTTGGGGAAATCTCACTGATATTCAGCACAGGTATCATCATTTGTGTCGCGCTTTTAGTCTGTGTTCTGATTATTTATATTAAACTCATTCCTAAAGAAAATAAAATATTTTTTTGTTTTCAATTAATTTTGTGTTTATTTTAATTTAATTAGTTTTGACGTAAATTCAGTAAAAATAATAAAATATTTAATAAATGAAAGACTCTGTGATTTTTGACACTAATGTCGGACCCGTTTTCATGAAATTCCTTATCATGTATTGTGTGGTTGAGTTTTGCTCAGCACATAAACCCACTGTTTTGTGAAGAAAGACAATTAATGTCAGTAATTGTGAGAAACGGTAAACAATGTATTAATAGATTGGATATTATTTTTGGTATGAGTTTTGTATTACTCAACAAAAATATTATCGAAAAATTGGTTTCCATTCGTTCGGAAAACTAATTATTAATATAAGAATTGGATAATAGTATAGAATAGTATAGAATAGTTGCGGACATACCTAATAGGGTTCGGGCCTGAAGTGTAACACATCCCGTATGGATGTATTCGATGAGCTGACGAAAAACATCCGGCTCAAACTCCTCGATAATCATTGTTTGGTGGGTTTGCATTGAAGGCTGTCCTCATCAAAAAGTTTTCAGTTTACGTTTCGAGCAATAGATTTGAATTTTGTGAAGAAATTATCGAAAGATATGAAAAGAAAATAATTTTTTAGTTATATTTGATTTGAAATCAAATGAAATTCTAATGAAATGCTAAAAAAGAAACTCTAATTTCAATCTAATATTCTTTTGAGGGAAGTATTGAATTGAATTGAAATTGCTTATTATTTTTATTTTGATCTAGATTCTTGGTAACCAAATTGTCGTGGGTGTTTTTCAAATATATATATTAATAATAATGAAATTGATATTGAAATTTGAAGGCTATATAGATAAACATTTTCGTTGAATCCTGGTTGAAATTAAATTTATCAAGAATTAACTTTGAGAGCAAATATCACCTTAGATAACAAATCCTGATCTGACAAAATTGTAAACTTAATCGATTTTTAATTGAATTTTGTTGGGATTTAGTACTAATCTGAGCCTATTCTAGGAATTAATTAAAAATTTGATTCAAAATGAGATGAATTTGTGATTTTAGGTGAAACAAAAAAAAATTTAGAGACAAGTAATGGGTTTTATGTTAGACCTGCTGTTGATTAAAAGGCAATCCATTTAATATGGGTTCAGACGAACGCTTTAGAAATAGTTTTAATTTCGTGTCTTTTGGCGACTCTTTCTTCTTAGCGATCGTGTCTTTGGCGTTACCACTCGCTGTGCCCGACCCGGGGATCTGGTGCTGCTTTTGGCCGTAAAGTAATTTGTGAAATACCCTGAGTATAAACACAAAATATTATTTGTAATAAAAAAGTTTTGATTAATTCGTCGGAAACTAATATAAGAAATCCAATCAAATGCCTCTCTCTCTCTCCTTCTCCCTCTCTCTCTCCCTCTCCATCCCTCTCCTTTCTATTCAACAGATTTTCAATTAAATTGATTATACTTTCAAAAAGGTTCAAGTGCATTTATTCATGCAAATTTTTTCTTTCTCTCACTTTGTTTTACACGAAAAGACTTTTTTTTATCGCTCAGCACTTCTGCACTACACTAGTAACTAATGTTTTGTACTTATGTTTTCACTGCTTTTAGTAATTAATGTATTTTTTCAGAAATCAATTTTCAGCCCAAAATATATAACAGTTTTTCGTTGAGATCTATGAATAAATGGTTTGACAATAATTTTATTCAACAAATTTGCATAAATCTAAAGCCAATCAAATGAGACAATACCTGCTTCTCGCGGCCAACACTGCCTTAACAGCACAGACAGGCTCTCGAGTCTCGCCTGTAATACGAAAAATACAAATCAATAAATGATTGAAATTTATTTAATTTTGAAAAATTGGATCAAATAAAGTGATAATCAAATGAATTGTTTGTTTTGTTTGAAATGCTTTTCAATTTATTTTCTGAAGAAAAACAGAAGAATATAAAATGATTTCTATGAGAGGAAAGGCATCAGAAAAAAAGTAAAAGAAAAGGAGAGACATATTCTTGAAATGAACCCCTTTTTCAATATTATTTTCGATTGATTTTTATTCTCTGCCTTTAGTCTAATGAATAAGTTTTTCAAAAACTATGAGAAAAATATATTATTCTTTCATTTTTGTCGATAAAAATCTCGTTTAAGTCTATTTCAATATCTTTTGAAAGACTTATGAAAAAAACGAAATTTTGTTTTTCTCACTCTTTTTGTTCAATAGATTTTCGAAAATAAAAGCATTTTTTACGCTATTATTCAAAAAGAAAGGCTCAGAACATATGGTTCGCCAACACATCTAAAATATGATACTTTCTAAAAAACGATCATGCATGTTTAATCTAGCTTAATTGATCTTCTAGACCTTGACGTTTAAGATATAATAAATTGAAAACAGTCCCCCAATTAAAGTGTCTAATCTAGCGTTAAAATGTTATCTAGCTTTGAATTTATTCAAGGATAAAATTGATCTTTGACTTTTAAAGAATCTATCTTGTTAAAATAATTAGGAATAAAGAAAAGCTTTCAAAAATAAATTCTTTTTTATGAATTGTGTGGTTCTGTTTGAGAGGTGGGAGCTGTGGATGAGTTGCTTACCCACGAGAAACGTGATGTCACATAACTCAGGCATTGAGGCCAAGAACTTCATGTCCTCTGCGAGACCCGTCCTGTTCTCGTATATTGAATAGTCATTAAACTCTTCGGTGTCTTCGATATCAATATCAAGTTCGAGATCGAAGACACTGTTATCAAAGTTTGGGTCATCTTTGGTGTACTGTTGGTAGTGTTGGGCCAAATCGATGGGCAAACCGATTGCCACCAATTCGTCTGACATATCACTAATCACTTTCACCAAAAACCTAATAACGAGCGACACTCAACTTCGAGAGTAGGTCTGAATGACATCCCAACAGCACATACAGAGCCAACACTCATCCTGACTAACATACAAAGGGTATAGAGTTGTGTAGACATCTGTTCAGACGAATTGTGGAATTGGCGCAAGCTCATTGACTAGCTCATTTTTCAAACTGATTCGCCGCTACATTCTTTACCCGCAAACCAAACGGTGTTTCAAATAATTTCGTCTTTTTATTCAATAGTTAAACACATAAAATGATACTTCAGAATGAGAATGAGCTTGCTGGTTAGCCTGTTGGTCAACTTGCTCAACTACTCAAACAAATATTTAAAGCCTTGAATTTTAATGATAATTAATTACAGCAACTAATCAACTGATTAAAAGCTTTTCATTGATAGAGAATTTTTGAGTAATCCTAGCTTGCTTAATTTTGTTGCATAACATGAATGTGTAAAGCCGTTATAATATTAGTAAGGTCAAATTCAATGACGTACTGGAAATACTGGAAACCAATTCTGAATGCAATTCAGCGTATTTCGTAATTAGCTAGCACTATAATAGTATCTTGTATATTTGACGTTAGGGAGTGTCACAACAAATTAATTCCTGTTTTTCGTTCAATTAAAGCAATAATTCTCGAAATTTCGTAAAATATTTATAATTTTGTCGATTTTATTAGATTTGGTAATTATATATATTATTTGACCTAGCTCGTAGTCTAGGTTTCTATTTGATCAAAATCCATAAAATAGAAGCAATGGATCCATTAATCCAATTAACTGTTGGCTTGAGATTAAAAATGTCATTCATTTGACGATCCCTTTGGGAAATGACTTCTCGATTAAGGCCTTCAATAAAATTATTGACAAAAATAAATAAAATAAATAAATATTTTGACTCAAAGTTAGATCAATATTAAGAATAATACAAATACTGACCAGAAGTGAGTGGCTATCGATCTAATCCTGACTCAATAAACTTAACATGGTCACCTAATGTATGAGCTCAGAATAATTGATGAATAAATGATCAAGTATAAACTTATTCGGTAGAGAATAACTTCAATACAGGAAATTCATTTACGGAGCGCTGACATCAAGAATTGACGCAAGAGTTCTGAAGCTCGGCTCTTAGGTCTCGCTTTTAGTAGACTTGAGTTGAGTTTAATTTGGCTTGAGCCTTTTGCCATCATCAATTATTACTCTTGGTTTAATATGCTCTGGGAATGACCAGAACAATGATCATAAGAATTAGAAGAATCAGATCAACAATAAGACAATTCTTTGCTGGAGAGAGAGAGAGAGAGAGAGAGAGAGAGAGAGAGAGAGAGCACAGTTTCTCATTTAATAACACGCATCCATGAATACAGTTGTTGTGCTGTATGTGTGGCGATAGTGCTGTGCTGTACAACACTCCGATAGTGTAGTAGAAGTTGAATACCAGTTCCGCAATTTAGGCACTTCTTGTCGACCAAATAAATTCGTCTTCTTTTCTATTATTTCTTTTCAATCTTATTATAGAAATTTGTTGAACCGCTCACTCGACTCGACTACCATTCAGTCACTCCGTTGACGCCTAACATCACAATATATAAGACAATTGTATTTTTTTTTATTCATTCACAAAAAAATATCTTCAGTTATTACACCACTGACCTGACCTGCATTCAAATTGCTTCTTGATCAATTTCAGTAGCTTGCTAATTTAATTATTCCCTATTCAAACAAAAACAGGTATTCGGGAAACGGTAGACAAGAATATCAATGGAGAGGTCTTTGCACTGAAGACGTTATTATTACTTATATTTATATAAAACTAATTATTTTTTTTATAAATTTTAATTAAAATGTTTTTGTATTCAAAGCGATTAAAACAATTAAACAAACATTTCTTTGACTGAGTTTTGGTCTTAAAGTGTTTTGAATCAATGAAATGCCATCTCTTAGTACTCCTGACTCTTGACTTAAGAGGATAGACATGAGTCCATTACTGATGAATCAATTTTTTAAATAAATTTATTCTTTGATTGAGAAAAATGGGATCCAATTTAATAATGATTAGGAAAATGAAAATAAATTCAATTTTATTACTGAATCTATTGATCATCAGTTGTGTTGAAGTCAGAGCTTTCAATAAAACAATTGTCAATAACTCCGCCAACGATTCTGAGCTTCCAATCAATAAAAGTCAACAACACTTTCCGTTAATGAACTCAAAAGTTCGTGGAGTGAGGGGTAAGTCTATCGACAAGTTTTTCCCATTTCTTAAGTATTTCACTCTTAATCTGTTCCCAAGAAGTCATCGATTTTTTTCATTTATTTCAATGGAAACAAAAAAATCGTTTTATTTTTTATTGTATTGTTTTATTAGTCAATTAAATAAATTGTTTTATTTAACTATAAAATCATCAAATTGTTTGCCAAATTGATCTTGGATCTTTATAGTAACCGAATCAATAGAGAATAAGAATCGTTATGTCGTCTAATGATATATTATTAAAGACTATTATATCGAATAACTTAATCAATAAAAACAGAGTTTAATTGAATAACAGGGAATATAAATCAATTTTGCTATTAATTGAAATTTCCGTTGAATTTTACCTTGCCAAATTGATATTTAATGATTTTCCTCAATTCTCAAACTATGATAGTATTCGGGTATAAATCCGGGTATTCTTTTTTATTGTCACTTTTTTCAAAACAGTCCCAAATTTCTGTTGAATTCTGGAAAAAATATTTCTGAGAAATTGAATCAATAGAAGTGAATGTAGAGTAAGTGAATAGCCTGTAAAATAAAATATCCTAGCTAATGCATAATTCATTTTTAGCGGATTGCACTCAAATTGTTTATGAATTTTTTCCTAAAAGCTTATGAATCATAGAAACAGTTTGTGAACGACTTTTCAAACATAAAAATGAAGACTAATTACTGTTACTTAATGTTAATTCCTCGATGATTCCGGAATTGCATTTGTTTTTCAATTAAACTAATGTATAGAAAATTAGTTAATTTATTGATTTTTATATTGTTTGTCATTACTTACGGTTCATCCGTTTTCATCAAAATTAAGATAAATCGCGAAAAATATCTTTTTTTTTCCTTTGAGTTCAATAAAAAGCATTTCTCTGAAGAAAAAACTTTACAGTTATTAAAGCCTTTAATCTATGGATTCAGTGCTAAAATTATTGTTTAAATCTCGACATTAAAATTGCATTAATATTCAGATAGTGTTTGAAAATAATATGATGTGATATGAGCTCTAAATTCAGTAGAAAATGTATATATAATTTTGTCAATTAGTTATGAGACAGAAATCCCATTTTTGAATCAATAAAATATTGAAATGATTTTTTTTCCACCGAAACGGAAACCTTTCATGTTTTGGATGGAAACTATTCATAGTTTTATATAAATTATCATAAATATGCAAATAGTAGTGAGTTTCTTGAAAATTGATATACCCTATTCTGTCCTATTTTGAGGCAGGGTGAATAACTATTCAGATTCATGTGTTTATTCATTGAATATTATTGAAATTATATTGAAAATTACATTTCATTAAGAATTCTTTGTATTTAATATATTTCTGAATAAGTTATAATAAAATTGAATAAAAACATGTCTTTAAATGAGAGATATTCTGAGCGAACAGAAATGTAATAAGAGTTGAGAGCGAAATGAAAATTAATTTCTGACTTTATTTTGGGTTTTGAATAAAATTTAATTATGAAAATAGACTTTTAAACTGTTAACGACTCCTTCAGATCATTTGGAAGGAAAGGGAGAAAAATAATTGAAACGAGAGAAACATTTTTAGTTTATAGTGTTTTTCATTTGAAGAAAACGAGTGGAATAAAAGACTGGGCTCTGAGTGAACCAGGAATATGTTGAGCACATAATGATGTCATAACTCGAATGACACTTCACTGTTAAGCTCATTACCGGAATCATTTGCTTCAATGATTGCCAGAATTATTCAGAAAAATAATTTGAATAAAGAATTTTATTTCAATTTTGAGTTTAGGAATGAAAAGACAAGAACTCAAATATTTTTTTCAACTGACATAACAACCAAAAAACTTTTCTGTTCATTGAATCAGAATTTTTTATTTTGCATTTAAACATATTTTTCGTTTTAATTATTCGACACAAAAAAATAGTTTAGTTTCAGTAAAAGAGAGAGATTTGAATAATTTTGTATTTGATTCTGTGCTTAGGCTCTAAAAAAATATTCTGTTTTTGATGAGAAAATGATTATAATATTAATGAACGGAATTTTCTGCTACTATTAGAGACCAATGTTTTCAATATTAATAATTCATTCGTCAAAATTAGAAATGATTTTCAGTGGCTTTCATTCGTTATGTGTTCATAACGTTTCACATTTGGATCATCTATTCATCTGTCATATAATTTATTCCATTTATTTGAGCAAGGCAACTTGGGAATTTTTTCCATACACTTGATCGATGACCAACTCATTCGTATGAGACTTATTTAATGCCTTAATATTCTGAGTATTATTAATATGTTTAGTCAGGAGTCAGTCATTAGCGACTGTTTTTGTGCGATATTTTCGCTCATCATTTCTCTCACAATAACATATGTTTTGATATCCATTACAGGAATCTTATATAACTATCCCTTCGAAGAACATGAATACCACGAACACGAGTCGTTAGTAGAGCCCCAGTATATAATTAAATTGGTGGCTCCCCCCAAACGCAGCAGAAATTCAGGTGTTGGAGAACTGCTAATGATTTTGGCCCCATTAGCAGCCATACCATTGATAGGTAGCGCAGCCTTAACCACATTTACGGCAATGTTTGCTACGAGTAATTTCGGCAAAAGACGAAAGAGAGACCTCTTAACCAGAGAACTGCTCTCCAGAAGTTTTACTGAAGTCATGCCCAGAGCTGATGATTACATGAGTCAACCCATAATTGGGAGCCGACATAATGTAGGTCTGGAGAGCCTGTTGGCCGCAACATACAGCACAACCACCAATGGAGACAACATTAATGCAAAACGACAGACAAATGTTGCAAATGATTTGATTCCTAAGAAAATTGAGACATCATTTGGTTCACAAACAGCACAGAAGTCACATCCGATTGGCGTCAGAGTACGAGAAGATCAAAATAATTGGATACCAATCGATAGCCGTCGCGATGAGAGAACAGGTGGTCTTAAAAGCAGTCGAATTATCTCTAATACGAGCGAATCGTTAGAAAATAAAGACTACAAAAGCGTTGAATCACTTGTAAAGGGTTTTGAGAAACGATTCACACAATCGATGATAAGTTCCGATCAGAGTTTAGCTAAAGGAGAGCCTCATATCAGAACACCGGCAGAACATTCAGCACAAGTGGAACCAATTGAAAGACAACAATACAAGTCTTCGGCTTATCTCAGAAGAACAGACTTCAGACCTGATCTCAGTGTCGAAAACAACAATAGAAGTAATGAAAATAATTCAAAGAAAAACACAAAAGAAAAGAAATATTATCGAAATTTCAGAGATATTACAGAATTGGGGATCAATTTCCCCAAAGATATGAAAAGTGAAGAGTCGGAAACCATTGATAAAAGAATTGATTCGTCCAATACTGAGACCACTGACACGAAAAATGATAGCAAAGGGAAGTCTGGGCAGCGCTTAGAATACAACAGTTGGATACCTTTCCTCTCTAATCCATATTTGGTAAATATAATGCTTTGGCTCTCATTACCTCTTTATTGATATAGATTTTCCTCAAAATTGTTTACAAAAATACAATATATTTTTAGCCGAATTCATGAAGATCAAGCAAGAATAAAAATAAAAACATTTTGACAAATAAAATACAAAACATTTTATTTGAAATCTATTGTATTGTATTAATCAATATATAAATTTAGAAAGATGCGGACAATATTGTATTATATAATGTTTTAATTAAAACCAAGATTCGATTTCATTGATAGCAATCAGGGCTAATGACGTTTACGTAAGGCTTATATAATCAGATCCCTGACTGCAATCAAAACCTCAAATCAATTAAATTCTGGCAAAAGATCAGACTTTTATTGAATCCTATCTTTTCATTTGTGTCAATGTTTTGCGTAATTTTGTTCATCGTTTCAGAAATGTCTAACGCTTTGAGTGTTTTGCAGAAAACTCGTCGAAAAACTATCTTTCAATCGATATTTTGATTTGAGACCAATTTTCGTTCAACTAATATAATCCTCGGGGAAAATATCAAAATCAATTGAGCTTGTATCATTTCTACGGTTGAGTTTATCACTTTTTCATGCCCAGAACACAATTTGTGCTTGCCTACTTCATTTTATTTTTAATTTGTTTTTCTGTTAACGTCATTCCTCTCAAAGAGATAAACCATTTATGAGAAGTTAAGTCGAAATCAGATTCTGAGCTCAGAATGAGTTAGAGATGTCTAAACTTGGTATTTTCAATATTCTCAATTATCTCGATAGAGTTACTCAACTATTCAAACAATTCAATCGATTTGTGTTTGAAATGATTTTCTCTTTACTTTAAGGTCGATATCGCCAGAGGAGAGGGAAAGCGTGAGATCCAAGAGTTGGATGTAATACAGAAGTATCTGAACGCTATGGGAAGGCCTGACTATAACGATGAGATCATTGCCACATATCTGTCGTGCAATGGTATGCTGAGCGCTTCAAACCAATGCCTGGAACGGCTTACGTGTCAGTTCTCCGACACAACCAGTACTTTGAAACCTCTGGAAAAAGAAGTCTCATCTCTGTATGCCTTTCAGAAAACATTATTTCTCTTTTGATTCACTATTTTATTAACGAAAATCTTGTTTTTAATACATTTTAATACAAATATTTGCTCAACAAATGAATTAATTTGAGTTATCTTTTTGTTATGTTTTTTTTCAGAGTTATATACTCTCTGCTGAAGAACGAACACATTGACGATGGCTTTAAGGCTCGGCTACAAAGGGCCGCCTTCTTTGGAAAAGATAATCCGGGAAAATGTAATTTCTATAACTGTCCTAAAAATAATATCAACAAAAATAAGAAGCGAAAGCGTTGATCGAAAATGACATCAATTTTCAGGAGTTTTATATTGGATTTAATGCTCGTCTCTCTCTCTCTCTCTTCACGTCTCTCTTATTTCAGATGATTTAATCCGTTTATTATTATTTTTTTTTAATATTAAAAATTGAATATAATTTTGTGTAGTCTTTCGGTATATACTCTTCAATTGTGTAATAAATTTTGAATTCTGTTTGCATTTAAGGCTTAATTTCATGGATTTTTTGTTGTTGAAAATATTTTGAATTAAGTCTTTTAAATCTCAATCTTTGAAAACATTTTTTAGAAAAGAATAAATATTTTTTTACTTTTAGATGGATATGGATTAGAGTAAATAAAAATTGTTTGGGATCTCAAATAATTGGATTGAATTTGAGATTTTATTTCAATTCTGAAAACATTTGAAAAGAAATCTTGAGTTCAATGAAAGAAAAGTCAAAAAAGTTTATTAAATTAGGAATAAAATGAGATTTTGTTTGAATTCCTAGGAATTGGACTAAAAATAAAAAATTCCTAGAAATTCAATAGAGTTCTTGACTTTGAAAAAAATATTTTCAGAATATTCTTTGATTAGTAAATAGTTTAAAAATATCTTCAATTGAATTAGTTTTAGCGTACATTCAGTTTCGGTCAATAAAATTCTTGTAACTATTGTTTCCCTTTAATCTGATTTCGATGACAAAAACAGTGCAAATGATTTCCAAGGTTTCTAAGCCTTTCCTCACTCGAAGAGCTTGAATACATCTAAAGAAAAGTTGCAAGACATTTTTATGTGATGTAGCTTGATCATCACTTGGGAAAGACAAAGAAAATTGTGAGCAATAGTGGAGAATACAATTTACTATAAACTAATAAAAACTTATATAAATAGCGATTGAATCTCCAGACAAGAAAAGATAGACGACTACTGTCTGACTGATAAGAATCCCTTTCCTTTTGTGTCCGAAATTAATTTTCCTGAAAAAGAAAAAGAAAATTGTTTTCCAAAAAAGAGATTTTCGTTTGTATTATAACTCAGAAAATATCAATTCGTTTATAGAATTCTGTCCTCAAAGACATTCTCAACGAATTGGCCGTATATTCAATGAATAGTTGGAATCTAATCGTCTAAAAGTACGGGTAATTTGATTCAATGTCTAATTATTTATTGGAAAATATTTTATCTTCTTCTCTGTCTATGATTTGATTGAATGACTGGATTGAATTTGGGAAAAGTTATCCAGACTAAATTCAATTTAGTCTGACTGTTGAGAAATTCGTTTAATATATGGAAAAAAGAGTCCAACAAAAGAGGATTTGAATTCAGTAAATAAGACATCAAACCTAATGGCAAATATATCTCTCTCTATAAAGAAATATTCTGTGCCTTACTCTTGAGCTCAGGTATTATGGAATGCAATTGGATTTGAAGAAAACTTTTTGAAGATGTATTGAGTCAAACAATATCTTTAAAAACTACTGAACGACAGCTTAAAATGCGATGAAAATTGAGTCAATACTGGAATTTGTATGACTGTTGAGAGGACTCACTATTTGTTTGTTTGTCAGATATTTTTAGGACTAAAAGCAAAGTCTATATTGTTTTCCATGAAATAAATGACACTTCACTTTAATTGCTGAACAACTGACGAATCAATTCAAGCGTTAAATAAATTTTATTTTATATATAAAAACCAATTTGTGTTACGATTTCTATTTTATTTTCAGATTCAGTTGTTGTGTCGAAATTCTCTCTCTCTCTCTCTCTCTCTCTCTCTCTCTCTCTCTCCCGGAATTTGTTTTATCACTTTTCTTAATAATAAGAAAAACATAAAAACAATTGGAAAAAAATTAATCCCAGTAATCTAGGTAATTCAATAATCTCACTATATTTGATATTATTGAGAAATTCCTATTGACGTCAGAAATCAAATATTAAATAAAGAATTAGTTTTCAATAGAATTACGAAATTCTCATTAAATTAAATAAAGTCATAGTTTTCTAGGAATTTGATCTAGTAAAATTTGATTTCAATGTCAGAAAAACAAGATAAATTATTTTAGAACACAAATGACTTTAATCAAAAATTTTATTATATAAGAGAACTGAGTGACGAAAAATGCTTTTGTTTGTGAAAACAATAGACTCTTCAAAACCACATTTCATAAAGTATTTCAACGAAAAACATTTGTTTCAAAAATAATGAATAAAAAGTTTAATTATTATTAAATATATTTTCCAAAAACAGATTTCAATTTCAATTCAATATATCGAGGAATCAGTGGATTAAATATTGAACTGGTTGAAATATTCAATGATACCCCCTTGGTGATCCTTAATAAAAATGTTAATTTATATAATGAATAAAATATGATATTATGAGGGCCTCTACACAACATAACATCACTATTTAATTAATACATTAATTAATATATTCGTAAAATGAAAGCAATTTTGATGTTATATAATATCTGTGAAAATTTTGAGACAAACTTCTCTTAACATTAATTAATGAAATATAACTTTTGTGTTCATTTCAAAGCCTAAGAATAAATGCATTGATTTTGTTGTAAAAGCACCATCAAAATTATATATGTCGAGTTAACTAGATCATTTATGATATAATACAAGAATATTTATCTTGTCTTTCACAAAAACCAGGTCCTCTATATTTAGATCCTGTGCTGACGTTTACGTCGAGAGGAATAAAATTATAATTCATTTGAAATGAATGTCTGTTTTGAAAGAGAAAAACAAAAAATTTCCATTAAATCTGTTATTTTGTATTTAATTCAATTGCTTTTAGTTTTCAAATCAAAACAATGTGTTTAACGGATAAATATTGGCTAAAGATTTCGTAATTATTATTTTGATTGATTGTATGCAATGCTAATGTATTTCCTTTTGTTTCTCAATTTTGGTTAACACAGGACTGGCTTTTAGTTGATGAGAGAGAGAGAGAGAGAGAGAGAGAGAGAGAGAGAGAGAGAGAGAGAGAGAGAGAGAGAATGTTGTAGTGAGTTGTGTGAAAAAGGAGAGCACATCAACAGAATATCTTCGGTTCTCTATAATAGTCGGGTCTAATAATCTCTGAAAAAGGGTCTAAACGTAGATTTTTTGTGTTTGCCATTCATTAACGTTTAGTGCACTTTATGTTTAGTGCTTAAAAGCTTAGCTGAAGGCAACCACCGACTCCTACATAACATTCTCTACTTTATATGTGTTTTCGATGTCATCTTATTTTTAAATATCACTTCAATTGTAACAGATTTTAGCCATCGATAAACTTCTCTAACGTTTCCCGAATACCTGTTTTGTTTGAATAAAGTATAATTAAACTATCAAGCTCTTGAAATTGACCAAGAAGCAACTTGAGTGGAGGGCAGGTCACTGGTGTAAAAACTTAAGAGAATGAATAAAAACAAAATATAAATACAATTGTCTTATGTATTGTGATGTTAGGCGTCAACTGAATGGGAGTCGAATCGAGTATACGGTTCAACAAATTTCTATAATAAGATTGAAATTTAGAAATAATAGAAAAAATGACGAATTTATTTGGTCGACAAGAAGTGACTAAATTGCGGAAATGGTATTCAACTATTACTTTACTATCGGTGTTGTACACCACTATGGCTACACATACAGCGCATATGCAACTCAATTCATGGGTGCATAATATTGAACAATATTAAACGAAAACTGTTCTCTCTCTCTCTCTCTCTCCCTCCCTCCCTCCCTCCCTCCCTCCCTCCCTCTCTTCCTCTCTAATGATATTCTTCTTACTTCACACCAGAAGCAAGACCTGTGCTAATGAGCGAACGGCTCCCGACCCACAAAAATTTTTTCGTAAAATAGTTTTTATTTTCTGTTAATGTTTTTGTTTTCAGATAGAAATCAAACAAATGTCTCACAAAATGTGTGTCTTTTTTGATGAACTAATCGATTGTTAATTTAATTTGAAGTTCAGGTCTTTAGAGCATAACAACCAATAGTTTAGATATTATTTGAATTTTTAGTTTATTTTTCATTAATTGAAAGCAAATTCTGGGTCTGATTTCAACACTGATATGAAAATTGAATTTTTGCCTAAAAATAATAAAACACTTATTTTCTAATTGAAATTGAAATCTATTATTGATGTGACATTAGACCCTTGGCTATTCCGGTAATCAAACATGTAAACTCACTTAAAATATCCTGATAAAATGCGGGTCAATTATAATTTAAGTGCCCAAAAGAACTGGACGTTTGATAAAAATTCCAAAATATTTGAAATGAAAACTAATTTTGTTTTCAATATAGGAATTGAATCAAAAAATTTCATTTCAATTGATTTTCTCCTCGATAAACAAAATTCATCTGAAAATAAATTTCAATTAACTTTTCAGACAAATCCCAATAGGATTTCATTTAATCTTTTTCTCCCAATCAATTAGCTTGGTAACTCAATGAAAGAGTTCAATTGAATTAGATTTAGACTTACGTTGGGATGAAATGATGAAAATTGAAAAGAATTTCATTACGGGATTAAAATTTGTTATTTGATATTTCATTTTTGAAAGTTAACAAGATTCAATTGATTTATATTTGTTCATTCTTGCGTTCACATGCGCGAAACTATCTTGGTGACTCAGAATTATTTTCAGTAGAATCCAGGTTTCACTTTGTAATTTAAGTTATCCATTTTGAAACTTTTAATCAAGGTTCTTTTTAATAAGATGAGTTTCCGGGTGGATTCTTGAAGAAATTGAAAAGAATAATGATCAGGTTCCTATTGGTTATCTTGAGGTTAATCACAAAAAAACTTTTGAATGAAAAAACTTTTTTTTATAGATAGGACTCAACCTTAAGGCACATCAGAATTGACTAATTGTTTCATAAGATGAGAGAACAGGCAATCAATTCATTCGGCGAAAGACTGGCTGAAAAAATTGGACACAATTGCAGTTTATTACTGTTAGGGACTGTACTGTTCAACAGCACAGCACATGCCTTCTCTCTCTCTCACTCTCTGTCTCTCTCTTCATATGATTCAAGAAATTGAGACCAAAATGAGAAACGAAAAGAAGAAATAAAATTAAGTGAAAAAAAACTTGTCTTTAGTTTTGAGAAAAGTTTTATGAAAAACAATTGATTCCAGTTTTGGAACCGGTTTTCAAGTCATCCATTTCTATCACATTTTATGGGTTACGGGCGAAGACGTGACTCCTTTCATAGTCTTATAGTATTTTTTTTATTCTTATTTTATGCGAAAAATTATCTTTTCATTGAAAGTGAAAATCTTTTGCCTTTCTTCAAAAAATTGGATATTTTTTTCCATTGATTTTCATTTGACTTAAAAAACTCTTAAAATTCCAGTCAATTCAAATATTTTGTGACAAGTTCATTTAAGCTCTACTTAATTTTGCTTGTTTTTTTGCTATAGCCCTGGGTTAATTTATTCAAATATTAATCTGGTTGAGAGACTTTCAGATGAATTGCTTATTTTGTTTTCGCAATTGTTGCGGAAAAAACAGATGACTTGGGATCCGAAAATTGACCTGAAAATAGAGTCTTCATTTAATTTACCCAGTTAACCGTCTCAATACCCGAGTCAAGCCTCTCTGCACTCTAACATCAATCGCTTTTTGATTGAAAACTAGATTAATTCAAATACACCTTTTCTTGTGGTAATTAATTGCTCTGTTTATTTGATATACGCTATGCTATAATAATATTGTTGTTTGTGTGTTCTTGCTCAATTGAATTCCTTATTGAATAAATAAGTAAAATAAAGTGACTTTTAAATTGAATTACATTTAAATTTGATCTTCTTTTGAGACAATTGTTTTTAAGACACAGTATTTGATAAACAAATAAATAGTATTTGAAAAATTCAATTCAAAGCAAGAATTTTATTGAATTTTCAAACTTTATTTGTCTCTCTCTGTTTAGGAGTGAAAACAGTGTTTCAAAAACCTTTTTAATCCCTTTTTTGGGACTCTTTTTGTTGTTTTATTTTTTTTGTCCACAGAAGGCATGCAATCAGTGGTATGTCAGGGATGGTTGCCTTTACGCCTTTGTCAATTCAATTCGGATTCATCAGCTTGCATAATTTAATTGAGCGTGCTTCAATATTTTTTACAAACAGTAAAATCAATTTTAAGCAAAATATATTTGCTTGCTAACATTTGAAAAAATATTTCAGATGCTTCTTGTTCCCCATCTTGTTTATTGATTTGTTTCAATTTTACCAAGATTGCTATTTTATTTAAATACGTATGAATCACCAAGCTTAATAAATGCATATCAAATTTTAAATTAAAATGCTAATTCCCATATAATCTTATTTAATCAAGCTTATTTAATTTGCCTAATCTTTTTGAATTTATTACACCTTTCATATCATTCAACGCTTTCATTGAAATTAATTTTTATTTTTTTCAAATTAAATAAGTTTTTGATTAATAAGTTTCGGAATAATTGTGCGAACCATACGTTGAATGACTGTTTGACTTCGAGCTCAGGGCTGAAGACATTGTATTTATCCCCTCTTTTGATGGAAAAAAGTTTTTATTATTAATGTTATTGTATTTGAAAAGCGATAATAATTGCGTTAAAACACTTCCGTAAGACATAAGACACAAAACCAAACAAAAGACAGTCCTCTGGAGAGGGAGAGAAAGGGAGAGAGAAATGTCTTTTCAAAAGAAAAGTTTAATTTATTTTAAAATTTCTTTTTCTTGAAAATTATTTTTTCATTTTTGTTGAGATTTTATTTATTTGTTAAATAAGTTTTTTAAAGCAATTCATTGAATACAATAAAATGGATCCCTATTTAGATCTCATGTTTTTCTCATTAGGTTTTCCTCGCGTTTATGGCTTTCCTTTCGATTAAAAATAAAAATATATAATATTTTTGTTGTTTTTTTCAGGAAATTCTTTGAAACATAACTTTGTTTTCACTATTTTTTTGTTGTTTTTGTTTTTTTCAATTCAATTGGATTTGAAGTGAAGTGAGAAACACATTATTAGTATTGAATTTGTGATGACTCCGAATGACTGACGGATTGCCTGAAAATTGCTTTTATTTTTTTGAGTGTATTTGAAAATAGCAATCGTTTGACACAATTATATAGTTTTTGCTTTTATTTTGTAAACTGTTTTGATGTTTGCGTCCATCGATACTATTGTCTGATAAAAATGTTTTTACACTTTTTTTTCTCTTAACTGTTGAGTAGAATAACAAGATTTTTAATGAGATGAGCAAGATCATATTTAGAATAGTTTGTATTCAATTCCTGTTCAAAAAGATAATCAAGAATCTTGTTAAAATAATTATTTTATTGCCCTGAGCCAATTTCCTGAAATACCATTCAGGAATACAATCGGAATTTTAATAGTTCACTGATTATCTTGTTCAGAGCATTATGTGCATGTTAATTTTTTAAAAATATTTTTAGAAAGTATAATTCTAAATTTGAATTGATATTTGAAATTGACAGCCAAGTTTTTTACCCTAACAAAGTTAATTTAAAAATTACAAATTTAACTTGATTATACATTTTAATCTTGTTTTTTGATTTGAATTACTGTCAAAATACTGTAATTTCTTAATAATAATTCAAAAGAAGATATTTTTTATTTAATTCAAACTTTTTTTTTATTCCTATTATCAGAAAAACTATTGACTCGTAAAATATGATTAGATTTTTAGCGAAACACTTAAATAACTTTTGAATTGAATTTTGAAAGTTGTGCTCAAAATAACGGTCTGTGCGTTGAATAGTGTTTGGGTTTTATTAAGACTTTTTGAAATCCATTATTTCAAACAGAAGTCTGTCTTAACATCAAATGATTGATTGGATTCAATGAATTCAATTGAAAAAAATGGTTTCAAATAAAAAAACTTATTTTTCAATTGATTTTAAGCTTCGATTAACTCATGATTTCCTTTGAATTCAATATAAAGGAAAACCTTTTTAAACACTAATTAAACAATTATTTCGTTAACCGAATAAAAGGTAAAACTATTGAGACTTTTGTCAAAAATATTTCAATAGATTTCATAGATTTTCAATGAAATGAAAATATTAACTGATTTTCACTTTCAGTTCAATTGATTTCCAGACAAGAAATCAATTAATTGTTTGTTTTGTTTAAAAATAAAATCAAAACTTTTTTTTCTGTGGTTTTGAAAAATAATTAGTGAAAAAATCAATTTAATTAATTTTGTTCTTGCTCACTTTTGGTTTGGGGTTAGGTTACGGTAAAAATCATTAGCGTTACTCTTGTTTTTCAATTTGCATGATATTTGTCTTATTAAAGCCGTTTTGAAACGGCTTTTAACTAAATGTTTAGCAAAAGTGAGACTTAGTTTTCAAGTTTTCAAAAGGATTTCAATTTAATTGCTTTAAATTTTCATACATTTTGTTACGAAATGTATTTTACTTTTATTTTTCTTTTCAAAAATCTTGATTAAAGTCAGACATTGAATGAATTGAAGATTATCTGCAAAATTGAGAGCATTTTCATCAGAATTTCTAAACAATTTTTAATTCTCTTATTATTTGAAGAAAAAAAAATTTTCTTTTTTTTATTATTTTTTTCTCAACTTTTCTTTTGTTGGGAAAAAGTTTTTCAAATAAATGAGTGAAAAATATTTGAACAGCGAAAACAATAAGCGTTTTACTCAACAATTTTCATATCAATAATGGCTTTCCATTCCCATTGTGTGCCAAAACATTTTGTGTGTGAATCCGAGAAATACAGTTATCTTTCACTTAATTCCTACACATTTTTTCAATACACTTATCATAAGTCTTGAGAAAAATGTATTGAATTTTTTGTTTTTTAATTTTCTTAATTCAATCGTAACCAAGGATTTCGTGAATCAAATAAAAATCTTTTATTAAATTTATTTTTATTTAAATTACTTTTCAAATAATTATTAGACTTAATGAGGATTTTTATGTCTATCCTTATAGAGTAGTATAGAAAACGTCTTTTCAATTATGGCTTTGAATTTAATTAAAAAATTATTCAAAGAATAGATTCCAAGATTCAAATGAATGGAAAATCTGTTTTGCATTTAATTATTTGTCTCTAGAATTGAATGGAGTGTTGGCTTTGACTATAATTATCGGCTTTTGAAAAGTCGACTAAAATGACTGTGAATTTGAAAATTACATAATATTTGTAATTAGTTTCAAAAGAAAATCAATGTTTTGTTTATTCGTAAAACAAAAGTATTTTTATTTATCTTTCTTTAAATTTCGGACAATTAGTAGTAGAAATTAGTTCATTAAATTAATCTTGCTTAATTATTTGCATCTCCTGGACAATTTACTACTCAGATAACTAGGAAGTAGTCCTTATTTTTTTGTGCTAAACGTTTCATTAAAATAGTTATTATTTTATTGAATTTAATTGTGTTTTCATTCCGTTTAATATGAGAATCACTTTTACGGATGATTCCCATCCGATACAATAGTTTTACTTATTCTGAGCGCAAATACAAAGTTCGTGAACTCAATCATGAAATATATGTATTTCCTTTCTCATCGATTATCAAAATTCTGGGCCGTTTTGCTCATCAGAATTCATGATTAATAATTTCGTTGAAACAAATTCACTTTCTTTTTTGTTGCTTGATCAAATTAATAAAACGTGAATAACGCACTGTTTATGGTCCATATCCCGAAGGGTAGTTACCAAGGGTTTTTTATTATTATTTGCCTTGGCCATTATGGTTTGGCATAATTGCAATATTATTTATGACTCTTTCCTCCTGAAAGGCAAAAGAATTTTTCATAAGTGGATCAGTTATTCAGAAAATAACTCATCAGGTTATATAACTCGTGACTTATTCATCGGAGAGGATTGGGGAGGGAAATAGAGAGTGAAAGGGAGAGAAAGCATTTTTCGCCGAAAATAAAGTGCTTTACTCCAAAAATTGAAGATTTTAATCAAGTTATGTGAGTCACACATCTGTTATATGTATTAAATAAAATGTTCTTGCTCAATTTCGAGTGGGATTTCATGACAACTCCATTAGTAATGTTTCCCTTCAACTCATATGATATCATATAATAAGAGGTTTTGAAAATTAATGTCATTCCTCTTATCGCACAGTTTTTGATCCTAGGCTTTGATAGTATTCAAGATTTAAATCTTTTGATTTTATCGTTAATTCATTTTTTTGTTCAAAAATTTTTCATTTATTTTCTGAAAATAATGACAAAAACGATCAAAAAATTTAATAAAACTTTTATTTTGTTTTTGATTTTTTGAAAAAAAAATTTTCGTTTCGAAATGTTTTCCGAAGTTTTTTTTCAATAATAAAATTAAACAATAAATCACTTTTTCAGCTGAAAAAAAAGAATTACCCGGAATAGTTGTCCAGCATATTAAATAAGCTTGTTCAATTTGTTCAGGCAAATTGATGCCTTGTTTTTCCTGATGTCTTGTATTTGAAATTCAATATATTCTTGCAATTAATCAAGAAATTGTTCCGACAGTAATACAAAACAAAAATTTATTCAATATTTTGTTGTTTCTGGTGAATAACCAAGATACTTTAAGCGAGTTTCAATCTATCAGGCTGGATTTATAATTGAAATTGAATCTATTCAAACATAAATGAGCTAGGAAAAAATCTAGGTTAATTTGATTGTTTATTTATTAAATATAAGCATGGTTAATTTTTACAATAGGAAATTTGCTTGGTTATACTCTAGGTTTAAGAAACGGATGGGTATTTTGTTATTGAAAAATAGCGCCGACTTATTGATGATTGATATCCTGAGCGATAGTTTTTTGGACAATCAATTATATTCCGGTCCCACACACGGAGAGGGGGAGACGTCTGTTCACAAAACAATTGATTTCCTGAACACCAGAATCCTTTCTCTCGGAAATAAAAATCTTTGTCTTTAATTACGAGTTATTTCTGATAAATATTTTTCAAACTTAATATTCATTTCGTGAGTCATTTGAATCTCATTTTGAATTTTTATTATAAATTATTAATTCAATTGAATTACTAATAGAGAGGAGTAATAAACTTATCGCTAGAGAGAGAAAAAGTTGAATCCATGTCATATTTGTAACTCATTTTTCAAGTTTTTATTTCACTTAAACTTATTGTAAAATATGTTTTTCCGATAAAATAGTTTTTAAAATAAAATAAAAAATTATTGTTTTTTGGGCCAAATGTTTGAGATTAGAATCTATTGAGAAATGATAGAAACGTTTCGCTTATGTTGTGATCAGAATAAACAATGCGATGAAAAGATCATCCGTTAATACCGTCTGACCGCGCATTTGAAATAATTTTAAACAAGGCATTCGTCAAAATTCGTGATATTCTACATATAAATTGAAATTTAAGTTATGATCAAAAAAATAATTTCGAGTTATCTTATGAGCGGAAACACGGTATCCAATATTTGTCGCTATAATTATAGCCTGATATGAATAACCAGTTTCACCATTGGTTTTGGATATTCAAAGAAAAATGAGTACAATATTTACTATGAATCCCATTATTCTATTGTCTTTAGGGCTTCTCAATAGAGGGGAAAGGGATTCATAATTCAGTCGTCGATTTGATTATTGAATTGAAACAAAACAATAAATTTTGGCCAAAAATCACTGATAACTGTCTTATGGATGAAAATTATAGCCCAGAATGTAATGCCTTTATCACGAACTTCAAGACATCAATTGATAGTTGAGTTTATAGTTTTTCACTCTCAGTATTGACTCTGGACTTAGTTTTTTGTGTTTTATTCATCTATTCGTAAGAAACGTATAATTATTTTTCGACGTTTTTTTTCTCTCGAAAAACAATTAGTATTTTTCGTTATAATCCTATTATTCATAGACTTCGTGAATAGGGAGAGGTGGGGGCGTCGGATAGGGGTCGATGGGAAAGTGTGTCAAATTCCATAAATTCTATAAGAGTTCACCTTGGTTGCTTTTTGTCAATGAACATGGTAAAACGTGTTTTTGAAAATTTATTGACTTTAATAAAAACAAAAATTAAAAATAAAGTTTTGTTTGAATACTAAACACGACTCTCGACATAAATATTTTCGTTACGTCGGGAATGGGTCTCACTTTTAATTGAATCATATTTCTCCTCATTTGTCACCTTTTCCTTAATATTCCAGTAATCAATTTCGGCGTAATAATGATCATGGTCATCAGTGTTGTCGATGTCATCGTATACGTCACTAAAGGAAAGGTGTTTTCATATGAAAATCAATTCAAAGTTATTTCAAACATTTTTTCAAATGATGACCAAGGTGGTATTATATCTATATAAAATAACCTAGTATTACTTGAAAATTTGAAAGAGATTACAGGTTTTTTAAGCAGCTAGTTGATTTTAAAAAGTTTGAACCACCTTGATCATCAGTTTTTTTTTATTGTGGAAATGATTGAACAAGGAAAAAATTTTAATTTACTCTTTTATGTTTATGGCGTTCCCTTTCATCGATCGTTTCATCAGCAAAACGGTCGGAATAATGAGAATCGCGATAACACTTCCCATCAAAATGATTGTCAACTTATCTGTCAGTCCATTGAATTGGTCTGAAATTTATGGGGAAAAGTCATAAAACAAATCACACTTTTCTTCCCAAAAAAATTATTGTTTAAAATAAAATTTTATTTGTTTTTTCCTATTATTAAAAATTTTTCTTCACTTTCACCTTTTTTTAACCAGGACTAATTGAGTCTGGTTAGGTAATTCAATTTTATTAAATCCATTTATATATAGAAATAAATTTCTATGACTTATATGAAAATCCAATAATAAAGGCTTTTGTTAAGAGAATAATGAAAAATATTTTTTGATTTTTTTAATAATGAATTTCAAGTGAAAAATCAAATGGATATTGAATTTTAAGCATCGATTTTGATTAAATCTGACTCAGGCTCTATTTTTAGGCACTTCCTCACTCACACACATGTAAAACCTGTGCCACTATTCTCATGTAAATCCCAGTCCTATATCTTTTTTTGTGCGGTTTTCAGAAAATATTAAATTCAAACAAAATTTTAATACCTTTTGATTGAAGTTCTGACGACTGCCCACAAGAGGGAAGTGATGCCAAACCAAACCACTGTCCCCTACGACAGACAACTTGCGTTACCGAATGTATTCCGTTCGTGAGTTTCCTGTCAATTGTGTGATTGCACTGAAAATAGGCTAACTTTCCGTCAAAAACAACATAATCTCCATTTTCTAAGACATTAATCTCTTCGTAATTGACAATCAATTTGCTATCCATTAGACTGTCTATCAGTTTGCAGTAGGGTTTGGGCACACATACAGGCGTATCATCACTCCAACTACCTGTGCTATGATTGCATCTTATTTGAGAATTACCTGGAATTTGAAAAATAACTTTTTTCGTTAAAATTGAAAATTGATATTAAATTTGAAAAATAATTCCTAGAAAATATTCAGAATAAAAGCAATTGTTTTCGACATTTTTATAATGAATTCAATGAATTCAAGCTAAAATGAAAAACAAAATTGGATCCTGGTTCTCAGATTACTAGGATCTAACATGATTAATTCAAGAATAACTTTTTACTAGTTAAGAAAAAGAACTACTCTTGGAATTAATGAGTTCCTAAGGGACACACATACAGCTCAAAGTTGATGCACTTGAATTCCGCATGGTTAAATTAACAAGCTGATTTATCATTCCTGAAGGCTTTGTTTACGAAAATGTTTGAAAACATACATTAATCTTTTCAGCTAGCTCGTTGAACTTAATAATATTTGACTCGTCGTCTGTTTACTTGTTGAGTCAATTCAAATGACAGACTTTTTATGAAAAATATTTGTTTAGAAAAATTCAATATTAAGTGAATCTAATCATACGTTTGAAAGGATTTGATTAAAAAAAATAATAATTATTTTCAAACAAAATTTTTTTTTTGTTATTCTGACATAACGTTCAAATAATTGGTCTGAGATTTTGTTTACTGCCTTTTATCTAATGTCTTGGAAGGGAATGTCATATAAAAAGTGTTGAGTCGTGGGCTGAGAGTCGTCTCGAAATACAATTTGAAAGTAATTGTTATTAAGGCATATATTGGGCTCTTATTTAGGAAACTAACGAAACATTTCGAGAGAAAGTCTATTGTTTTTTGTATCAAAGATGACAAACAAAAGAAATTTGATCTTGCTTTAATATCTATTATTCAAGTGAATTGGGTTAATCATGTTTTACAAATGAATCAAGCTAGTTTTTCAAGAGAACTCAATCTTCTCCATTGAGTTACAGGTGCTGAATGATGATGAGTTAGATTAAGCTAGCTTAGTTAAGATTCGCTCGTAGCTTCTATGGTGAGCAGGGTATAATTGATTTGTTAAATTAAGTGTGCTCTTTTCACGCAAGCTTGCACACCACGTTCATAATCCGGGCAATCCATTAGATAATGAAAAACAAATAAATCTCTGAATCGGATGATTGAACTCAAGACCAAAATTGTCAATCAATAGGAGATTAAGCGATAAAATGATGATTCAAATCAATGGACTGAATGACGGATTGATTTTTTCAAACACAACAAAACTATTGTAAAGAAAATTCATTTCCTTAACATTTATTACAAGAATAAAAATTTCCGATAATTTTTGTCGAATTGTTTTTCAAACAAAAATCTGATTCCAATCGAAATGAATGGAAAAAATGGATTATTTTTTGTTAAGGAAATCATACGTTACCATCGATTACGTGATTATTGTCTTTACAGTTGAATGTGAAGACGTCTTGAGTTTGATTGGCAGCAGTTGTTGATAGGGTATAATCAGGTGAACCACAATCTATTGGCATCTGATATACCCTGAGCTCACATAAAGAGAGATTAAACGGTTTGAATGACTGACTATTTTTATACTCCAATACAATCGATTCGAGCCTATGATTGAGCGACTGTTGTGAACCGCAATTGTAGTCAAGAGTCAAATAATTTCTTTTATAACTCTGTCTCAACAGTTGACACAATAGCTCAGCCGAAGTACTTGTGTTAATGATTAGCTTAAGAGCCTGTCCTCTATTAGCGAACAGAATATTCTGGAGATTCTGTTTTGAATGCAATACTATTTGAATGTAATTAATATCAATAATATGGTTGAGTCGGAAGAGCCAGAGCTCGTCACCAGACTTGACACTCCATTCGATACATTCCCTTGGCTTCAGATAATAGGGAACAGAATATACGCCAGAGTTGTAGAACTCCTGCGATTTACTTATGTCTAGAGTAGATATCTGTGAATCAATTCTGAATATTTCAATCGATGACAGCCTTATGTCGTTCTTCTTATTCTGAGCTGTTTTTCAGAATGAAAATAGTCTTATCTCTTGTTCTCATATTTCATATGAGTTTTGGGGAATTGTTTACCGCATTTGGGAGGACTTCCCATCCATTTTCCGGACAGACAGGAACGGGTATCGCTTCCAATGAGCAAGTTATCAGGGTCTAAACACTTGTATTTAACCTTGGACTCGCTCTGGTAGTAGATCTCGCTTTTGTTGAATAATAGCCTTTTGTTTGTTAAGAATACCGTCACCTCTGGAGGTCTGGCAGGCGGTCCACAATCACAATAGTGGCCACAGTTTTGGTTTAAACCAGAAGTCAATTGATTTTCATTCAAAACATTTAAAAACAAATACAAAAATATTTTCAAAATACTATTCATTTTTCAACAAAAATATTATTCAATTGTTTATTGATTTCATTGAAATCTATTGAATCGATTAAATTGAGTGAAAATTATTTTCTAAAAATATATTTTCGTTTCAATTGAAATGTTTTTTGTATTTAATTTATTTTTTTATTTGTGTCGAGACTTCCATCAAATCAAAGGGAAGTTCAACAAAAGTTCATTCAATTTTGATGCCAATCATGACTTCCAGTTACAGATAAAACCCATAGTTTTTATTCTCTGATTAATAACACAAATCATCGTATCGTATGTCTGTCCCAAATGAATGCCTTAATCAGAGGAACGTCTAATAATTATATAACAATTGTTTTGTAAGAAAAAAATCAAAAACTTTTGTGAAGTTTATTGGCTTTTGTCTGAAAATTAAATTGAATTTTCAGTTCAAAAGAAAATCTTGTTTTTCGTAACGAAAATAGAAAATTAAGTTAAAGTCCTTTAACTGTAAAAAATTGAAAATTCAAACAATAGTTTAGAAATTCACTCGTTATTGAAGTGATTTCTAGCGAAAAATATGCAAGCTCATTAATTTTCAATTAAGCAAATTTGTTATTTTTCTGACATTTAGCTAGAAGCGTTGAGAAACAAAACAGCTAGATCAGATTTCATTCAATAAGAAGCCTTGTGAATTGAGCTTGGTAATTATTGATTTTTTTAATGTATTAAAGAGGAATTGATTTTCATCTAAAGTCAAGAATAATAATAATAGCAAACAATGGGTTTATTTGCAGAATATTCTGTTGTATTGGGTTTTCAATCAAATACTGTAAACGAATGACACGTTTTTTTTCTTCGACACAAAACCTATATATTTGTGACAAGAAATCAATTGCAATGAAAAACATGTATTTTCACTCTAAATGTATATTTGAATAAAGAGTTTATAAAAATAAGTGTTATTTTTGATGACATTCACAGTTATTATCGAAACAACTTTACCCATAATGTTCTCTCTCTCTCTCTCTCTCTCCCAAATTGAACAAAACAATTATAAACCTGGTATTTCTGAGAAACATTAATTGCAGGAACACTTTTATATCCCGCGGAAATGTGAGCAAAAAATATCATTTAATTGTATTCAACGTTAGAGTAATGATGTGCTGAGCATTTATTTTTCAGAGGTTGTGTTGAGTCACACATAAAACACATTTACATTACTATTGATTGAATTGAATTGCATTCATGGGATTGAATTGCATTTATTTGTACCCGGAGTCTGAGAATGTGGTAAACATTGCGAAAAACAAATGAAAATCAATGCCTACTCTGAAGGCCTTAAGTTGTGCTCATATTCTGTGCTGTTGTCTCAGCGTTTGAGTTGACATTTAGTAATTACGTTTGTGTCGCAATTCACCTTGTTTATTTATATCCAGCCGATTCAGTAATTCAGTTATAGCAACTGGGTAATTGTGGTAATCTTTTTTGATTGCATCACACCTACCTCTCGAGTGCTGTCGAGTTTGAGAAATACAATTAATTTTATTATTTTTGTTACAAAACTTTGTAACCAAATTATTTGTGAAGACTCTTAGAGAGGGGTCATTTGAATTGCCTCTTATTCTCAATTGATGTGAAGATAATTAATTCTAAGATTAGTACTTAATTTCCTTAGAAATCTCTCTCTCTCTCTCTCTCTCTCTCTCTCTCTCTCTCTCTCTCTCTCTCTCTCTCTCTCTC